>JABSTR010003131.1:0-66636 GCA_013339765.2 Haemaphysalis longicornis | reverse complement strand
TGTGACTACTGCAGTTTCTCCCTATTGACCTGTAGTAGTGCGCCTCTGGGTTTATCTTTTGTCCATCTTAAAGGAGTGCACTTACTGTGCTTTGCAACAGCCTCCATTTGTTTTCGTAGTGCTGCCAGCGCACCTTGGCGGCGGCGGGTGTGTTGAGGACAGTCATAAAGGAAGCGCTCGGACAGGCACAGGGGCATGGGCCTGCAGCTCGCGCATTGCACTCTTGCAGTTGTTCCCGATCCTCGCTGCGAAGGGGGAATGGCTGTCTGGCTACCTTGACAACTATTTGTTTAATCACGCTAGTGCAGATACCGAACCACAAGTGTCTCATCTCGAGCGCTGCATTCCTTTGACGGAAACATTCGCAGACGTTCTGTCGAGTGCCCGTGCGCCAAAATTGCTTCCGCAACCTTGGATTTATGATGCACTGCAAAAGTTTCGGTTGGTTTTAATTCCGCAATCGGCCTTAGATATTTCTAATGGCGTACGAATCGGCGAAGTGCCGCGGGTGCGTTGAGTGAAGCGGGTGGTCTAAGAGCTTGATAAATTCTACAAACTAACAAACTAAAGAGACATTCTTCCAGGCACGAACGTATGCATGTTTAGTTTCAACTGAGCTATCGAATTGCGACGACCCACTAGCGCCGGCCTACAAAACGCTGGACCGGCTGATTCTGTTGGAGGGTCAGTGAGCTGCGCAGTACCGCAGCCTAGCCAAGCCATCTTCTCTGAAGACATACAAAACCGCCATAAAAAATTGTTAAGAAGGATGCGAAAAAGGATGTAGCCAAAGATTGTAAACAAGAAGGGCAGCAGTTTCGAATTGATTTTCCCACTGCATAACATCGCGCAAACGCAGACAGAATGGTCCGAAACATGGCCTAGATAATCCAGAATATACTTGCGCTAATATTCCCGCCATGCTTACGAATTACTTCAGTGGCACTTTACTGACCTGGTTGAGTACCTGGTATGGATTTCGTTAAACGATTGTCAATCAAGTGAATGAAAAATCCGCAGAATGCAGAGAAGCCCTTTAAATGGTATTTCAAGACTATGAAAAGCGTTTGATTCCGTACTCACCGCAGACGTGCTGAAAGTACAAAATAACCAGGGATTAGAGGAAGCCTGCATAAGAATTCTAGAAGACACGTATAACTAATTCACTGCAAGATAACCCTGCACAAGAAAGCGGTAAATTTCCCACCAGAAAGAGGGTTAAAACAGGGAGGTGCCATCTCGCCAAAGCTATTAAGAGCATGTTTTTACGGGGTATGTAGAGAGCTTGACAAGAAAAACATACGATTACGAATAAACGGGTAGTGCTTAAGCTATTTGAGGTTGCGGACAACTATTATAGCTGAGTGAGACTGGAGAACACCTGCAAACGATGCTTGATCAACTATAATCAGAAAGTACCTCCATGGAGCTAAAATAAATATGAATAAAACTGAAGTAATCAGGAATAAGCACTCCGAAAACGTCCTCTTCAGCTTAGGAAAGAAACCGCTACAAGAAGTAAAAGAATATAACCCCCTTGGACAGATGGGTAATCCTGACCCGTCCACACGATGGGAAATCAGCCACAGAAATCGGTTGGGAAGCACTTGGGACCACACCCAAATAACGAATAGTAAGCTACCTCTGTCACTCAAAAGGAAAATCTAGAACCTGTACATAATGCTGGTTATGATACACGGAACTGAAACTTCGCTCTTTCTTAACAACTATTAACGAAACTTAGGTCGGCTCAACGGGCCATGAAAAAAATAATGTAAGCAGCAACACTCAGGGACAGGAAACGAGCAGGCTGGCTCTGAGAACAAACTATAGTAGAACATATTATTGTTCATAAAAAGAAACAAAAACGACTTGGTCTGCTCTTGAAGTGAGAACACACAACCGGTGGAGAATTAGGATAACAGAGTGGATACCTAGAGTTGGGTCTAGAAGAAGGAGAAGGCCATTAGGCAGATGGAGGCATCAAGTAAAAATATTCGGAGGCAAGCTGTGAACTCGAGCAGGAGATTACAGGAGTGGTCGTAGGTTAGTGAGAGAGGCGTTCGTCCAGCAGTGGACCTCAGTAGGTTGATGATGATGAGCAATTGCCACCAACGTTAGTTTTTATGGAAGGATTTTATGTCAGTACTGCTGGCACGAACGGGATAAAATCAACCATTATGGAAAATTTAATAGAACAGTGGGTGACAGATAACACTGCTGATGTGTATGATAATAAAGGCGACACGCGTTTTGACAAGTACTGGAAGCTCTTCCGCATTAAACCTTCGTGTTGCATCGCCAGAGATTCAGATGGAGATTTAATGGAGTGCAGTGAACGATCCTCATGAAAGTGACCGCTTTCCTGTCTTTTTCCCAAAAGTGAAGCCTCTTCCTGCACTCAAAAGGTGTGCAACCTAGTGAAGGCTAGAAAAAGCACACTGGGGAAATTTTAAAGCTCTGGTTCAGCTTAGAGGGATTTGAGAAGGTCGAGGTTCTCTCCGCCCAATTTTTTTATGAATTACGGAAATACAGTGTCGCGTAAAAAATTGTATAAGTATGTATGCGATAGCCTCTTCCCGTTTCCTGCCTAGTCCTGCGAGGGCCTGTCTCCCGGCCAAGACCGGAGCTACACAATAGAGTAAAAAGTTGCCCGTGCAACAACGGCGATGTCTTTCTTTTTCAAACTTCATTTGTGGTATTATATATGCCTCATGGTGCAGCATAATATGCACTGTTTATGGTAAATGGTTTGAATAAATAATCATCTCTATACAACAGTGCGCTCCAACACATTCAGGAACTCACATTTCCCCACTCTATCTTTCGAAAAACGCCTTCCGTGGAGCTTATGTACTCATAAGACATTTCGCAAAATATTTCCTCCATTTCGGAAGTTCACTGTGGACTCTCAGCAGCAGCTCGCTTTTCTATATTGTCCTTTGTGTTTTTTTGTTTCGCAAGCACAATTTTAGTGCTCACACTGTCTTCCAAATGCTGTGAACTTTTCAATGATTTTACATATATATGTCCCTGCAGATGGAACAGTGAACTTATTTTGCCGAACGCCCTGTGCTCGTCATCACCTGTGTAGACCCTCGTTAAAAGTCGACCGCAAGACACAGTGGCGACAACAATGGATATAGGGGCGGCGCAGAACGCGGCTGTAAAGGGCGTCTGGAATCCTCTTTCCTCGTCAATACAAACTCTACACCCAACGGTAATTTATGACAAGGTTGAACCTTTAAATAAATATAGTTTGTATCGTATCCCTATATGCGCTTCTGCGCAGATTCTATTTGCAGATGCCTCCTAACCCCGAATATGACCCTTCTCGTAAAGAAGCAGCGTTTAATGCGCCGAAGCAGCCATAAACTTCCCGTCGAAGAATGGCTTACCGGCCTTTTGTGAACATATGGCAGGAAGCGACGACACAAAGAACCAGTAAATAAGCTTCATTGTGCATTTTCGGGACTTGCACCTTACGCTGTGCCAAATAGGCGAGCAAGGTCCATCCATCCGGTTTGCCTAAAAATACATAAGAGTAGGGTTTGTTTCAGTCTCACAGAATCTTGTTTTTCGGCAATTTTTGTGATTTCGGGGCTTCAATTGCCAACATTTCCTGCGTGGAACAATATTTACTATAATCCAACACCCCAGAGAAATAATACTGCTGTTCGCCCAAGATATCTTAACATTTTAACTTGTCGCCATTCTGATGAGGATAATCTAAGAATAAAATATGACTATAAGGAATAAAGATGCAGTTTTGAGCTGTTTATCTATTTTAACAATATAGTAACCAAAATTCAGATGGAATATTTGAAAGAAAATTTTAACGGTAACTTTTGCGCGCTCGATACAGTTATTACAGTTGAAAGAAATGCCGGTGGACGTTTTGAAACAAAGTCTGCAGGTTTAATAATGACTAACAATGACAGAAAAAATATTCAGGTCGGCTTTAACCCGAAACCATCGGCGAGACGGGCAGATCCCGCGCGGAAGCGAAAAAAGGGGTCATATGAAGCGCAGAACCTTTATTAAATAAGTCGCGTGATACCCATTCTTGTGTCAATGTTATTTTTATTACACCACAAGAGCTGCATCATACTCAGTTTATACGCAAAACAAGCTAGATACAGCCGAAAAAGTCTGTCTGTTGGGAAACCAGAATACCGCATTGCGATTACAAGAGTGGAAATTTTCCACCCCGGGGTTTTGAGCCATGCCTGTTTCACGGAGATTCTCATATTGATGTTATAGGAAAGCTCTGTAGGTGTTCCATAAATGAAGCGACCGCTTATTTCGTTCCCAGACGCTATCACGAAGCTGGAGTGCTTGAGTGCAGAGAGTTCCGTAGCGGTATTAGCTATCCGAAACAGTCGTTTCTTGTGGTCGCCGTTCGCTTCTGCTGACGTTTAGCCGAAAGCGGCGGAGCAGTGCATTTGACAAAAAGTAGAAGGAATGTGGCCAATAGCACCACATTGCTGGTGGGATGCCGCTTTGGTTTTAATAATTTGCCTATTGTTCCAAAAGCATCGATAAAGAAAGATATTCCCTTCGATCTTGTTTTAATGATACAAACCTCTTAAGTTTAACCCAACCAGACAGAGTTTTGTCGAAGATGTTCACATTCAAACATAGAGCAGTAACATTTTGGTTGGTTGAATATTGCCAGCCCACCTATAACTGGTACTGTACAGTATATACGGCACATTTCAGAAACATATAAATTGTTTAAAATATTCATCAAACTGTTACAGTTTGTTTGAAAACACCTTTCCCGGTGTGACTACGTTCTCAGATGGCGTTATGAAAGATTGGTAATGAACACATAAAAAGTTGGCTTTGCCTACCGGCAGCAAAGCGATGCTGCTTATTTATATACAGTAATTCCTCTCTCTAACGAAATCGCTTTACTCCAAATATCGCTTTATTCGAATTTTTTCTGGTCGCATTCAAACGTATAAAATTCGAAGCGCGCGAGGAGCTTGACTCGCTTAGAGCGAAGCCGCGACCGGAGTCGTCGTCCAGCGACTCCGTCAGCGTTATGACCAGCGGAGAGTCAGGCTGTAAAACATGGCGGTTAGTGCGTCGCTCGCGCTGGCATGAATAGAAACAGCGGTGCAAGTTCAAGACATGGAGTTAAAACGCTATTCGACACGAGACTGAAAAGGACGACAAGGTTTCGCGCGCTGCCCTTCGCGCGTAAGTGACTTCTTCGTTGGTCTATATGAATAGTCCGCTTGCGCTGCCCTTTCTAGTCATGAATCCTTACCGCCACATGGCGGTTCAACGCATCTTAGTACGTGGCGTTTTCCCGGTGATTTCTCGAGCTGGTCGTTGTCTCATTTCGCGCCATCCCACTTTAGATAAACGGTCTAAATGCGTAGCAGGGCGGTTGAGTTTTGTCCCTGGACATTGGTCAATGGCGTGGACGTGGCGGTGCGCAAACATCGACAGTGGAACCGTACAATTAGCACTGTCGTCGAAAACGGGACGCCAAAAACTGTTTTGCAAACTTCACGGCTGCACGGCTCAGGAAAAAATTGCCCCGTGATCATGCAAAGCCCCTAGTGCAAAACAGGTCACTTTTCACGATTGTGCTGTGTGCCTACAATTAGTGGTTAATTGTTATTTTTTGCTCAAATACAACCTCACACTGGTTCCATGGCATTTGCAGCGCTTTCCAACGCGGACCTCTTAGCGTTCTGGGACACCTGCACCACCACCTATAAAAGTGGCCACTGCCTTCCCCTCCTCATTCGCTGTGAATGCATTGTATTTGGTCTGAATACACCTGTAGGAGCCGATGTGGTCGTATGGCCGGGCCTACATTTTTTGCAGAGAAGATTCGATAGCAGCAGGAGCCCGCGACCTGAGGAGCGCCCGTAGAGTGCGGCCGAGGGGCGTAAAAGGTGTTCTTTCTCTGGCGCGTTGGTCGAGCTTCGGCCGAGGCCACGCGCTGCTGACGCAGGCACAGCGGCCAATGATGATGATAGTGAGCGCTCGTGGTCGACGACGAAGTGGCCGCTACAGGGCTCCCCCCTACCGCGGAGCGCTACAAAAGGAAACCAAGGGCTTGAGCAACTGCCTAGCGAGGAAAGCTATATACAGGGTACCACGGAGATGACAAAGGCTACATAAGCGTATGTACAAGGTGTGTCCGCGGTCAGAGGTCCTTAAGTAGTCCAAGTAAAAAGGTATTTAAGATCTTAGAGTTCCGGTCATTAGCGTAATAGCGTCCAGTGACAGTCCAAGTCGTCGTCGTGAGGGCCTCAAGAGCACATTATAACTTCCGGTGGTCTGGGCTGGGAGTGGAGTAGCGGACGAGCTTGAGCACGAATCGGCTGGTCCGATGTCAGGCTGTCACGGGTGTTAACATCAATGTAGATGATGGGACGGGTATGGAAGATTGAGCGCTGCAAGTGCAGCGTTCCACACCGTGAGTGCCCATGTAGCAGCACGCATCATCTGTCGAAGTTGAGGGCGGCAGCGGGCAGGTGAAGTGGGGCTCTGTGCTGTGTACGTGCGGGTCACCAATTAATGCAGGAGCCAATGTGGTCGTGCGGCAGGGTCTACATTTATTTGCAGAGGAGATTCGATAGCAGCAGGAACCCGCGACCCGAACAGCGCTCGTAGAGTGCAGCCGAGTGGCGTAAAAGGTGTTTTTATCTCTGGCGCATGGCTCGTCCTCCGTGCCGAGGCCACGCGCTGCTGACGGTGACGCAGCGGCCCATGATGATGATAGTGGGTGCGCGCGATCGACGACGAAGTGGCCGCTACACACTAAATACATTGTGTTCTGATTCCGCGCAGTTGGGGCGCATTAGGCTAAACTGCTTTAGATTTCCTGAAATGGTCGCTTATATTGAAATACCGCTTATAACGAAATGATCATCGCCCCGCTGATTTCGTTAGAACGAGGGATTACTCTACTTGCGGGCAAACCTGCTGCGTAGGAGCTACGTTTCACTAATACGGTTATGAGCACAAAAAGGTCGAGATCATGATGTTGCTCGGGATTTGGTTTGTAAAGCGCAAAAGCGCACTAAAGCGCAAAAACTATACTTACGAACACAATACTTCTAAACACGGTGCTCTTTTGCCGCATACGTTTTTCCTATGAATAAGTTAAAAATTGAGGTGTTTCAATTTTTTCGATATTGATGCATATAATTTTTCAGAGCATCCATATACTGCTCTATATGGCTTCGCTGTTCGAAAGAGACCTCGCTAACAAAGTGCTGAAATTCCAGTGATAGTATTAGTGGACGCTCTCACCCCAATAAAACCGATTAAGTCAACTTCGAAACTTGTATCATGCATTTAATGAGCCACCTCTAAGAGAAGCGGACGCTGTAGAGCCCGTTTCTCGCGGCGCTCTGATTATCTGGTGGCTCGTGGCCGATCATAGAGCATCCTAGCTTCACTCTACTTACTGACGCGGCCCAGTCGACTCGCCGCTCCACGTCTACCCGTATGCCTCCACGTTCCCCAGGCCTAGCTACCAAAACTACCAGGCCTAACTGACCAAAAAACTGAGATGCGCGCGCAGAGAGTATCACCTTTCTTTGCTGAACGTTGAACCCGGTAGACATGACTTACTATGGTCTCGACTGAACAATCTACTGCACCGCGGCAGTCCTTGCGCCGCACCCACGAAATTGCAAGTTAATGGCCAAGAACTATCCGGAAAGGACTTAGCAGATGCATTTAACTCCTATTTTTGTAGGACTTCCACGGGGAGTGGAACGTCAGACGCCTTAGAATACATGAGTATTCCCAATAGCGATTCTATATTTTTGCGACCTACCACAGCTCACGAAATAATGTCTATAATCCAAAATCTCAAGAACACTACATGCCGTGATATTGAAGATCTCCAGGTGCGGCCTCTGAAATACGTTGCTGATATCGTTGCGCCAGCTCTCGCCAACATATTCAACACATGTATTACAACAGCAGTCTTTCCGGAAAGAATGCAGGTGGGAAAGGTAACTGTTATATATAAAAAAGGCGATCGAAATGATTTGGGCAACTATAGGCCAGTTTCTATATTACCAGTATTTTCAAAAATCTTTGAAAAGATTTTGCACATGCGGTTATCCGAATTCATTGAGAAATACGAACTGCTTACGTCAGATCAATTTGGCTTCACTAAAAACAAATCCACTGAACTGGCCCTTCTTACACAGAAAGACTTTATTCTCGAACAATTTGAAAAAAAGTTTATAACACTAGGTGTATTTGTCGATTTTTCAAAGGCTTTCGACTTGGTAGATCACAGTATCTTGTTACAAAAATTAGAACAATATGGCATTCGCGGTACAGCCTTGCAATTAATACAGTCATATTTATCCCATAGAAAGCAAGTTGTTAAAGCTGACTAGTGCTTGTTCTGCAGTTAAACCTATTCTCGCTGGTGTGCCCCAAGGCAGCATACTGGGACCCCTCCTTTTCAATTTATATCTTAGCGATATTGTAAACATTAATCGGGAAGCGAGATTTATTATTTATGCAGATGATGCTAGCATCTTCTTTTCAGGAAAAAATATCTCGAATATATTATCCGCATGTAACGACACCATGACAGTGCTAGAAAAATGGGCAGCATCAAACTCCATGTGTATAAATCAACAGAAGACTAAAGCCGTTATTTTTCGGCCAAAAAACAAGGTCATCCCAGCACATCAAGCCATAGTACTGAACTCCTCTAATGTGGATATTGTCGAGAGCTTGGCGTAATATTTTCTTCTCATATGTCTTGGGACGAACATATAAGTTTTCTCGCGGCGAAGTTAGCTTCAATCGCTGGTATGGTAGGCCGATTAAAACATTTGCTGCCAACGCGGACTAAATTGCTTCTTTATAACTCACTTTTTTTCTCTCATCTTAATTATTGTCAGCTGGTATGGGGAACTTCAGCGCCCTCTAGTTTGCAGCGCATTTATCTACTGCAGAAAAAATTTATTCGTCATGTCTATAACGCATCGTACCGATCCCACACTGCTCAACTATTCCACAATGCCAGAATAATCAGTATTCACAACTTGTACAAATACCGACTAAGCGCGAAGTTTAAAACAGAGATAGGACACAACCTGACTGCCTTACAAGACCTTGCATATTTGCAAAAAAAAGTTCCTCACTACCCAACTAGATATACAGAAAACTGGTTAGTGCATACTGCTCGTCTAAATAACGGTCAACAAGCGTTTGTCTTACACTTACCGTCTCTTTTGAACGCCTACAAAGTAGATGGTTTTGATTTGTTTTCTTGTTCTTACCGGAATCTCCGGCTCATGTATAGCGCCTAAGTTTGATGCCTTCCTGTGATTTCTTGCTATGCCGTGTTTTTATTGTCACTGGAACTTGTTTTTTTCTTTTTTATTTTTTTTTTTCTTCTTCTTCTCCCAAGGAATGGAGAGGGTTTTTTTTTCTCCAGTGTGTTCAGTTCATTTATACTGCCATGTACATGCACTGTACTGATGTGCAACCGTGAAGCTGCGCTGAACCAAATAAATCAGGGGCTGTGGGCTGGTCAAGCTGCCTGTGAGCAGCTTTTTCTCGCCGCCCTCCCATCTACTATGTATGATGGCAAATAAATGATTTGATTGATTTGATTTGATTGCCACATGCCTTCAGTGGTGGCTCGACGAGCACCATCTATACCACCCATGCCAAACTGGATTTCGTCCCCACCTTGGTGCAGAGGATGGTCTGGACCACCTCTCCGAGATGATCCGTATTGGCAGCCAATCGCCCCGTGTTCTCTGTGTGCTGGGCATGGACCTTAACAAACAGCACGATTACCTTCGCCATGCTTCCGTCATTGCGTTACTTCATCTCCTTCACCTGCCATCCCACCTATTAGATTTTATTGGATCTCCCATAAATTCTTTCCAGTCCCGCCGGGGTGTGCCTTAGGGGCCTGTCCTGGCCCCCTTGCTTTTTATCCTGGCCATGATACCTCTTTCCCGGCGGCTTAGTGCTGTTGCACACTTCTATAGTATCATCCTTGGATAAAAACCAGCGCGAATTCAGACGAAGACAGAAGTAACCACAAGGACAGCCGCTGGTCTAACTATGCAGCCGACATCACCGTTTTGTTCATTCAGCAGGATCTTCACCTCCAAAGTTTCCGCCAGCAATAACCTGTAGATGAAACCAATTATGGGTGCAGGTATCTTGGTCTCACGCTCAGTCCTAACAAAACAGCACTTCTCACCATGGCCAATGCATGGTGCCGTCGGCGCTTAGTAGCCTCCCCAATCCGTCTTTCTGTTCAAGGCACCCCTCTACCAACAGCCGAAGGGCGTAGGGCTTCGATATTTTTACCACCAGTTCTGCAAAACTTTGGATTTGCTCTGCAAAGCAACAAGCTTCACAATCGCTGCATCGGGTTCCCTCGCTTGTCTCCAAAAACCGCTTGTCCGGCCTACCAGACGGCCTGCATGCTTGTCCGAGTCATTATTCAGCCTCGCGTAATTTATTAAGCTCAATTCAACTTCTTTACAAAGTCAGACTGGGCACTACTCAAATCAATAAAAAATTCGGCTATGCGAGCTATATACCGGTCTTCCAACCCTCTGCCCCGTTCCTATTCTCCGACAGGAAGCACAGCTCAACACATGTGATGATGAGCTAGTGCATCAGGGTCGACAAGGCGCCCTCTAAAAAAAGCCCTTGACCCATATTTTGTCACCCTTTTAGCGTATATGACCGGTTCACCAGCCCCACCACTATCAGACACCAATATATGGCCCCCATGGAAGTTCCACCAATTATCGGATACACGGCTTGTTACCGGTACTCATCCCCGAACATTTGGTGCTCCGATTCCGCTGTCCATGCACATTGCTAGCCCTTCCACTAATCTGATGTTTGTCGACGCCAGTGCTTCCGATACCTTACTGCATACCGCTCTACTTTGGCGACTGTTGCTCATGATCCAATGACCTACACTTGCATATCAACGGAGAAGTGGCCATCAAAGCAGGCAGAACTCCTTGCAGTGCGGGTGGCTTTGCAACACACATCGTTGATAATGAACAACGCTTCACCACAGTGTACAATTTACACTGATTCGTCGGTAGCTGTTCGAAACCAAGAGAATCGTAAAACTCTCACGTCCAACGAACTTCTGCTAGAAATCCAGAACAAAGTGGATGCCTACCGATGTTGTGTGCACGTGTATTTGCGCCAACGGAACAGCCACCCCGCAATGCAGGCTGCAGAGGCCGGAACACAACCCATGAGTGTGCAATATCGAGCTCATTTTCCACCTTCGTCAAATGGTGTTCGCCTCGCCAGTGCAAAAGAACGTCTACGGCGCACCGCGCGCTCTAATACCCCCGAGCGGTACAGATCTCCCTGGCAGGTTGTCTCGCCAAGATGAGGTCCTGCTCAGACGTCTTCGCCTGGGAGTCGCCTTCACGCCAGCTGTAACGAGTACCTGGCCACCTCAATCTCATGCCCCGTTCAAGTCCACGTGCCCCTTTTGCCCCGCTCCTGTTGACCATGCTATAGCACAGCACCTGGTGTGTTGTTTCCCTGCTCTGCGAAACCTACGCGTTGTGCACATCGCCACCTGCGGCCAGAATTAATGGCCTGGATACAAGGTCCGCATCACGGCTCCCTGCTCCGATTACTTCGGGAATCCGGAGTGTATTTGTACATTTTTTCTTCTTATGCTGATTGGCAAACTTCCGCAATAAAAAAAAACAAAAATACCTCCTTCACCCCGCCCTGTTATAAGAAAACTCTAAAGCCGCATGGCTGTAGAAAACGCCGGAGCTCTGTTCAGCTAAGACCACCCCGACCTGGCACCACCGAAACTGTTATTATGGAAGAGAACCTTTTTAGAATCGTTCTTTACATCCTTCTTTTTGCATCTTTTTACAATCCTTCTTTTGCATTTCGTGTGTCGTGACAACAAGATGGCTTGGCTTGGCTGCGGTACTGCACGATTCACCGACCCTCCAACAGAATCAGTCGGCCGACCGTTTTGTCAGACGGCCAAAAGTAAGTCGTAATTCGTTCGCTCAGTTAGAGCTAAGCCACACACGTTCATGCCGGGAACAATGTCTGTTAAGTTTGCTAGTTTGTAGACTTCATCAAGCTCATGGCAGCGTTTTTCAAGTGATTTTTCAACTGAATTAAGGCGCGTAAACGCTGCCAGAATGGTCGAAACATGGCCTGGAGAATCCAGCCTATAATTTTCGCTGATAGTCCCCTCTGTTAACGAATAGGTGACAGCCTATATTCTCATAAACCCAGAGAGCAGGATGGGTTTAGGAAAGGGTGCTGAACAATGGACAGCATCCATGTCTTGAACAAAGCGATAGAAACATACAGCAGAATAGATAAAAAGCCTTTACATGAAATTTATAGACTATGAGAAAGCACTTTATTCCGTACTCGCCGCAGACGGGCTGAAATTTAAAAATAACCAGAGAATAGAGGAAACCTGCATAAGACTTCCAGACCACATATGTAAAGAATTCACGGGCAGGATAACTTTCCACAAGAAAGCGATAAATATTCGACCAGAAAGGAGTAAACCGGGAGATGCCATGTCGCCAAAGCTGTTCCGAGCATGTCTGGACGGGTTTTTAGGAAGCTTGAGTGGGAAAACATATGATCAAGAATAAACAGTGAATACTTCAGCTATGTGGGGTTTGTGGACGATAAATTATTGCTGACTGATACTGGAGAACACCTGAAAAAATGCTTGGGAAACTGCAATCAGAAAACACCTGCATGTAGCTAAAATAAAAATGAATAAATTGAAAACTAATCAGGAAGAAGCAATATAAAAACGGCCTCTTCAGCTTAGGAAAAGAAACGCTAAAAGAAGTAAAAGAATATAAGTCCTTTGCACCGATGGTTAATGCTGACCCAACACAACGATAGGCAAATCAGCCTCAGAATAGGGACAGGTTGCGGAGTCTTGGCGAGCATACCAAATAATGAAGATGAAGCTACCTCTGTCACTAAAAAGAAAAATCTCCAACCTGTGCATAATGCCGCTTATGACATACGGTGGTGAAACTTCGCGCCTTACTAAACATCTAGAAAGGAAACGAACGTCGGCTCCACGGGCCGTGGAAAGAATATGTAAGTAGCAAGACCCAGGGACAGGAAAAAAGCTACCTGACTGTGAGAACAAACTAGAGTAGAAGATATTACAGTTCATATAACAAAGAAGGAAAACGTTGCAGTGAAAACGTTCAACTGGATCACTGTGCAGAGATACACGTATACCTGCTATGTGCGTCCTCGCAGTGGTCGTGCCCCACGTGTTCGGTTGGGGTGGATTTCGCATATACGAGCACAACATACCGGTTGTCGCATCCTCATCGCCGGTGACTAATGCTCCGGACCCAGACTGGGGATATGACATGGCGAGTGCACGAGGTTCAGATCTCGTCAACATCATAGAGCATGCTCGCTTCAATCTACTTAATGACGCAACCCAGTCGACTAGCCACTCCACGTCTACCCGTATGCCTCCACGTTCCCCAGGCCTAGCTTGGTGGCTGGTCCCATCGGCCAGTTACATGGCGGCGGGAGCCAGACTGCTGGGGTAGCGACCATCATCCCATTTTCCTTGATCTTTCAATTCGCCCTCTCGTAGCCTACTTCGTAAATGACATATTATCAAGTGGGACGAGTTTCGCGAGTCCATTAGTCAGATATCAATTTTCAAGGACAACCCTTTTTCATCCATACGAGCTGCTCTTCAAGATTGTACAACTGTAAACTGGGATGACGAGAGCCGCCCTAACCCTGATTTGCGCCTCCTTGAGCTGTGGGCGCAGCGCCGCCAGGCGGAAGTGTTTGCTTGTCGCAACCCCACTCTCCGACATGCCAAATCCGCCTTAAACAGCTCACAGCCGCGGCTCGTCGCCATGAACGCCGGCTGTCCCGCCAGCGCTGGCTTGACATGTGCGCTTCGTTAGGGCCTCCGTCTGGACTACGCTCCATATGGCGCGTTTTTCATTCTTTGGAGCGGTCACCACGATCCCCAGATCCTGCTGTGTCAGCGTTCTTCACGTCCAACCACACTTAGTTGGAATTTGCAGATATGCTGGCTCATACTTTATACAGGGATGTTGATTTAAACCTAGCCATCATGCCCCCTCCGTTCACTCTTCCTCCCAGTGCTGGTACGCCGCCATCGGAAGCAGCAACCGAGGGCATACTCTCACCATTTACAATTTCGAAACTAACCGTGGTCATTGAAATGGCTGCACTCCGCAAAGCTCCCCGCTCTGGCGGAGTAACATTTTAATCTTTCAAGAACCTCTTCGTACTTCTTTGGAGGGACACCTAGAGCAGTACTTGGTTTGGCTCACACTTGGTTTTCCCGAAACCGGCTCATCCGTGTACGATCCCGAAGCTGTTAGAACAGATGATTGCCACACGCCTTCAGTGGTGGCTAGACGAGCACCATCTATACCACAAATGCCAAACTGGATTTCATCCCCACCTTGGTGCAGAGGATGGTCTGATCCACCCCTCTTAGATGATCCTTATTGGCTAGCCAATCCCACCGTGTTCGCTGTGTGCTGGGCATGGACGTTAACAAAGCACGATCACCTTCGCCATGCTGCCGTCATTGCGATACTTCATCTTCCTCACGTGCCATCCTGCCTATTAGATTTCATTGGATCTCCCATAGGTTCCTTCCAGACCCGCCGGGGTGTGCCTCAGGGGTCTGTCCTGGCCCCCTTCCTTTTTAACGTGGCCATGCTACCTCTTATTTGCGACTTGGTTCTGTTCCACACATCTATAGTATCATCTATGCAGACGACATCACGCTATTGTTCATTCATCAAGACCTCCTCGTCGAAAGTTTCCACCTGCGACAACCGCTAGATAAAACCAATTCTTGGTGCAGGTATCTTGGCCTCACGCTCTCTCCTAACAAAACAGCACTTCTTACCGTGGCCAATGCATGGTGCCGTCGGCGCTTAGTAGCCTTCCCAATCCGTCTTTCTGTTCAAGGCACCCCTCTACCAACAGCCGAAGTGCGTAGGGCTTGGATATTACGACCACCGGTTCTGCAAAACCTTGGATTTGCTCTGCAATTCATCAAGCTTCAAAATCGCTGCATCGGTGTTCCCTCGCATTTCTCCAAAAACCGGTGGTCCGGCCTACCAGACGGCCTGCATGCTTGTCCGAGCCATTATTCAGCCTCGCGTAATTTATTAAGCTCAATTTCACTTCTTTACAAAGTCAGAATGGGCACTACTCGAATCAATAAACCATTCGGCTATGCGAGCTATATACCGGTCTTCCAACCCTCTGCCCCGTTCCTATTCTCCGACAGGAAGCACAGCTCAACACATGTGATGATGAGCTAGTGCATCAGGGTCGACAAGGCGCCCTCTAAACACTAGCCCTTGACCCATATTTTGTCACCCTTTTAGCGTATATGACCGGTTCACCAGCCCCACCACTATCAGACACCAATATATGGCCCCTATGAAACACCAATTATCGGATACACGGCTTGTTACCGGTACTCATCCCCGAACATTTGGTGCTCCGATTCCGCTGTCCATGCACATTGCTAGCCCTTCCACTACGCTGATGTTTGTCGACGCCAGTGCTTCCGATACTTTACTGCATACCGCTCTACTTTGGCGACTGTTGCTCCCGGTCCAATGACCTACACTTGCATATCAACGGACAAGTGGCCATCAAAGCAGGCAGAACTCCTTGCAGTGCGGGTGGCTTTGCAACACACATCGTTGATAATGAACAGCGCTTCACCACAGTATACAATTTACACTGATTCGTCGGTAGCTGTACCAGAGATTCGTAAAACTCTCACGTCCAACGAACTTCTGCTAGAAATCCAGAACAAAGTGGATGCCTACCGATGTTGTGTGCACGTGTCATGGCGCCAACGGAACCGCCACCCTGCAATGCAGGCTGCCAGAGGCCGGAACACAACCCGTGGGTGTGCAATATCGAGCTCCTTTTCCACTTCGTCAAATGGTGTTATCCTTTGTAAGTGAAAAAAGAACGTCTACGGCCGCACCGCGCGCGCTCTCACACCCCCGAGCGATGCAGATCTCCCTGGCAGGTTGTCTCGCCTAGATGAAGTCCCGCTCCGACGTCTTCGCCTAGGAGTCGCCTTCACACCAGCGGTGACGAGTTTCCTGGCCACCTAAATTTCATGCCCCGTTCAGGTCTACGTGCCCCTTTTGCCCCGCTCCTATAGACAAGGCTACAGCAGAGAACCTGGTGTATATTTTCCCTTGTTCTGCGAAGCCTACGCGTTGTGCACATCGTTACCTCCGGCCAGAAATTATGGCGTGGATACAAGGTCCACATCATGGCTCCCTGCTCCGATTCCTTCGTGAATCCGGAGTGTATCTGTACATTTAAATCCCCCTCATTCTGAATGGCAAACTTCCGCAATAAAAAACAAAAATACCTCCTTCACCACACCATGGTTAAAAGGAAGACCCTAAAGATAAGAAAACGCTGGTTATAAGATAACCACATAAGAAAAGATAAGAAAACGCTGGTTATAAGAAAACGCTGGAGGTCTGTTCAGGAAAGACCACCCCGACCTAGCACCACCGAAACTGTTATTATGGCAGATAACATGCAGGGATGTTTGGCGTTCAAAGGCGGGTGTGTCGCCGGCGCGCAGTTCTGTACAGTCGGTGATCGCCTCCACCCTAATAAGGGCTTCTCAGCCACGAGGTGACCATCTGATGCCAGTTTCCCAATAGGACATGATCAATCGCACTTGTTTATTGTATCGTCCTTGACTTACCAATCTAGCGTACATATGCGGTATACAAGCATGACGTTTTACTTCCGAATTTGCGACGTCCTTCGAGCGAGTGCCCATGGCGGCTTGCCCCTCATTTATTTCCTTGTTGATGACCGCTCTAAAACAATTTGCGGTGGGGCTTAATCAAAGTATTCTTATATTATTTCGACTTTTTTAATTGTGAATTTACCGTTACTGATTTTACCGCGATGCAACACATTCTGCTTTCCTTTAACTTCGTGCATACCTGGCGAAAACGCTACGCACTTTGTCTCAATAATAATGCTTCAAAAACGCCCCTCGATCAGGAAGATCTGCGCGAAAGGTTCGGTTTTCTTGCCTTGAAAAACGCCACTTCTCAAAAATAGAGGAGAGTTTGTCCTATTTTAGGGTCCGTGCCAGCGCACGAATACGCTCCAACAACGTTGCCAACTGATAAGTGCGACAGTACGGCTGCCCGAACTGGATGCGTGTGGACAGCATAGTTCCTAACTGGTATGCTGTTATTAGGAAAACCGCCTTTTTAAAACTTCATCTAACTACCCTTAGCTTGACAACGTGGATACAAGGAAAAGTCCTGTTTGAGCCGTGAACTTCAGGTTTTGTTGGATGGGTAAAATACATAACGCTCCTGTCACATTTTTCTCGTCTGCTGGCACGACATCTATATTAGCACGCTCTTTAAATAACCATAAAAAATTCTCCCTAGGTTGACTCATATAATTCACTTCACTTGTGTAATTGAACGTCGCTAGACACCCATGCTTTGGTATTACTGTTGGGCCTACACGCCTGCAAGTGTTAATATTCTAACTTCTAACCTACAGTAAAAGGGCATCTCTTCCACATCTTTAACGACCAGAAACGCATCTTGAGATTGATGGGTCATGCAGAGTGCGCTTTTATGAACCGCTTTTATATACCGCAGGGTGCAGCAGAACGTACACTTTCTTATGGTAAATGGTTGAATAAATGTTATTTAACTCTCTATATAATACTGCACTCAAACGCACTCGATAACTGATATTTCACCACTCCATCTTTCGAATAATCCTCACCTGAAAGCGTATGCCCTAGGAAAGCCATTCGCAATAATTGTCCTCCGTTTCGCAAGTTTAGTATCCACGGTCACCTGCAGCTGGACGTTTATTTTTCTCATTTTGTCCTTTTCCGGAAGCACAATTTGAGTGCTCTCACTGTCTTTTATATGGTGTTGACTTTTGAATGATTTGACAAATTTTATGTGCCTGCAAATGGAGAGTGCAGTCATTTTTCAAACACCCTGTCCGCGTCATCGCCAGTGCCTATCCTCGCTTATTGTCGACCGCAAGTCGCAGAGGCGAGAGCAATGAATGTAGGGGTGGCGCCGGACGAGGTTGTAAGGGCATGCGGAATCCTGTTTCCTCATCAGGTACATTTTAACCCAACAGTATTCAATGCCAATCGTTCACAACAAAATCAATGTATGTGTCTCATAACGCTATATGCGTTTCAGTGCAGATTCTGTTTCTAGAAACCTCCCAACTTTGAATAACCCTCTGCATAAAGTAGCAGTGGTTAATTGCGGCGAAGCAGCCGTAAACTGCGCAACGAAGAATGGCTTGGCGCCCTTCTGTGAATGTATGGTTGGTAGTGACGTCACAACAAAACACTACAGAAGCCCCTTTGGGCCATTTTCAGAACTCCCCATTCTACGCTCTGCCTATGGCGAGCAAGGTCCATTCGGCAAGCTTGCCTGAAAAACTAAAAAAATCAAGCGTCGATCTGGCTGTGTCAGAAGCTTAGCGGAATCTAGCTTGCCAAAATTGATCGTCATTTCTCGGCGTCAGTTGCCCACATTTCCCACGGAGGACCCAACATTTACCATAACCGATAGTTCCTGGGTAACATATATTGTGGTCCTTACGTATGAGATTTCAACATTTAAAATTTTTTGCGTTTCAGATTAAGATACTCCCACAAATTAAACGTGACCATAAGGTAAAGTGATGCAATTTTTTTAGTGTTTTATCTTTGTGGGGGTTATAATAACAAAATCAAAACATGCACTATTCGTAAAGAAAGCCCGCAGACGTTTTGAAACAAAGGCTGTCGGGTTTAATACTGACCGGAAAACTGCTCATGTCGGCTTCCTGCGAGGCAGCATAAAAAGGGGCCTTACGAAGTGCGGTCAACTTTAGTACTCAAGTCGCGTGATAGCATTGTTGTGTCAATGAGGTTGCTAATGCACAGAATAGATTGGTCCTACTCAATGAGGGCACAAAACAGAAAGACACTGCACAAAAAGCCTGTTGATTGGGAACCACAATTCCGCAATACCATTCCAAATGGAAAATTTTCCTAGTTTATTCAAGCCACGCGAGTTGTATGAGCAATTGGTGATTGTCTGTTTGATGTAATAGGAAACTCGGTGGAGGTGCTATGAATGAAGCGACGATGAGTTCGTTCCCGTACGTTATTGCGATGCTGCAGTACTTGCGTGCAGAAAGTGTCGTTGCCTTGTTTTGATCGCCGAAACAGTCATTTCTTGTTGTAGCCGTTTTTTTCTGGTGTCGTTTAGCCGATAGCGGCGGCAAAATGCACTTGCCAGAAAGAACAAATATGGCCAATGCGCCACACCGCTGGTGGAAAGCCGTTTAAGTTTGAATATTTTCGCCTGTTATTTCAGAAGTACCAAAAAACATTAACCTCTTCCAGCTTGTGTTTATAATACAGGAGTAGAGCAGTAACATTGTTAGTTCGCTAAGCCATCGGAGCAATGGACTGGTACTGTACATACAACACATTTTGAAACTTCCGAGTTATTGAAATTGTTCATTGAACTGTTCCTTGGTACTTAAAAACACCTTTCCGAATTTTAATAAGTTTGCAAATATCGTTTTCAAAGATCGGTATTGATGACCTAAACAGGTGGTTTTTCGTACCTGCAGCTAAGCGATGCTTCAAAAAGCAAATAATTTCAAAGAGGAATAGGAAAACACTTTATGCAAACGCAGGAGTAAGCGTCGGGAATGTCCGGGGCCAGGTTCACCAACGCCAACTGCTCCGTGAGCTGGTTCGAGGCTAGCCAAGTCCGCCACGTGGCAGGAGAATGGCGGGGAAAATGTGGGGTTCGAATTCCAGTTGGGGAGGAGAAAATGCAGTGTTCTAAAGTAGCTTAGAGTTTGGGACAATTGAGACATGCTGGTGAGTGTCGTAGACGATAGAGAAAAAACGAGGAGGTGTAAGGAGGGTATTTAACTGTAAGCGTCAAAGAGTGCATTTTTGAGTGGTGGTTAGAGATTTGTCTAGAGCAGAAAGTGTACAAAGAGTTTCCTGATGTTCTTGAACTGAAGCTTTATTTCTTGTTTGTAGTCGAGAGCTAGAGTCCCACGTCGGTGATAAGGCCAGGCGCCCGGTGCAAAAGGTCATGAGGTAAGGCTAGGCACTACCTTATTGCCTGGTATTTAGGCATTACTAGGAATCCACCTCAGTGTGGCAATGTGGGGATGCAGCTTTCTTATGGCTTTCCGTAGATCACACTGCAGTTTTTCTAGGAATCCTGCCCTTGTGAATGGCGCGAATAGGTTGTATTGAATTTGTATATAGGGTATATCCTGACAGGTTAGTAGGTGCTAGGAGAGTCCTGAATACATGACGATTTTTGGGAGGGTCTCTAGAGTCGCTGTAGGCGGGGGATTGTGAACGACCAAGGGTGTGTGTGACTACTGCATTGGCACTTGTGATGAAATTAGGCGGCTTTTCCGACTTTCGTCCGTGCTGCATTCCTGTGGACGATCGTAGAATAAATAGGTTGGACATGATTGACAACACGAGCACACTCTCTCTCTCTGCATTGGTATTAGCTGTAGCGTTTGTTGGGATAGGAGGTATCCTGAGGTTATCTGGGAGCGGTGCAAGAGGGGTGATGACAGGGAGGTGAAGAGGCTGAAAAGCAAATTGGAGAGGAACACTGTGTCCTTGTTTTGTGCTTAAAATGCGCCATTTGTCAGTCCTTTTGGTGTTGCAATATCTCCCAAGGGCAAGAACAGCCCAGTAGAGTATAGGCGCTGAGTGGACGTATGAACAGGAACGTTGAGGGCGATTTTATTGACTGCATGAAGCGCAATCTTAGTCTCATATCTTTCGTGACAATTCAAAGAGGGATATGGAATTGTGTAAAGAATGTTACCTAGAGCTAAGCCATGTACGAGCTGCCTAAGTTGACCCTGATGTAGCCCCTCGGGCTTCTAGACAATGCGGCGCACTAGATGAATAAGCTGATGGCTACCTTTGACTCTTGCAGCAAAAAAAGCCTGATTAGATGACTGATGGATACACAGTACAAGTATTCATCAAGATACTACGCGAAGGATGGGTTTACCTACCAATGTGAGTTTGATGAGGTGGTTGTGTTGGCACTGATAGCGATTTTCGCAATGAGCAGCAATTCGGTTTTCTTAGGCGCGGGGGACAGGCCTGCTATGTCGAGATACCTAGTTGCTGCCTCGATTCGTTGCTGCGAGGTGTCCTGCACTGACCCAGGAGGCCCAGATGTGCATGAAAGGTCGTCTGCGAAGAATGTATGTTTGACGTTCGTGATCGATGCTCCAATGCAATACAGGGGGGTTATTCCAAAGTTAAAAAGGGTGGGTGAAAGAAAGCACCCTGTGGAGTTCCACGCGTAATGGGAAAAGGATAGGAGACCGAATCAGGTAAACGAAACTTGGCTGTGCGGTCGCGCAGAAATGCAGCGATACAACCATGCATTCTGGGCCCACTACCGGTAGATTCAAGAATATTTAGGAGATGATCATGCGCAAGGTTATCGAGGGCTTTGCTGATATTCAGGGTCACTATGGTCTCTATCTGGGTAGTAGGAAGAGGGCCAGAGTCGGGAGCTAGGAGGAGAAAGGTGTCTTGGGTAGACACATCCTTGCGGAAACCGATTTGTTGAGGGGGAAAGAAATCCATGTACTCAAAATAGGCCTCAAGGCGATTGAGAACCATCCTTTCCATATTCTTTACCAGCAAGAGGTTAGGCAGATTGGGCAGTGATTTTCAAGAGCATATTTTTGCCTGCCTTAGGAGGGTTGTAAGGGACTAGTTCCGAAATGACGGGAGGGTGCCTTCCTTCCCAGTGGGAGTTTGTAATGTCCAGAAAGTGTCCTTTGTCCTTGTCGGATACGTTTCGAATAAATGTATGCTGATCCTCATTTGGGGCGACTTCCGATTTAGTTGTTCTAGCGCCCACTCGAGATGCCAAATGGTGAACAGATCATAAAGTTCTGCATTGGAGGCGGCCATGTGGGGAGGATAAGTGCTAGTTAGAGCAGAGGAATATAAAGGTCGCTGGAGCTTGGCTGCTAAGGCGTCCGCTGTAGCAGGAAAGGAGGCTTCTCGAGAGTTGAAACAGGAGCTTGATAAAACCCAAGGAACCTTCTATGCAGGTGCGAGGTTCGTTTCTTGTCCAGGCTGCCATTGATAGTGTTACAGTTTTAATTCCATTAATTCCTGCCAGTGTATCAGCAGTGTTTTTTGACGTGTTTCGTTAATTCAGGGATGCGCTCGGCCCGCTGACTAATTCTTGTATGGGTGTGTAGGGCCGGCAAGAAGCGTTTTCTGCTGTTCCTGATACGGACATGAGAAGAAGCAAACAAATTCCTGCGTGGTTTTTTATTGGCCTGTTTGAGTGCTCTATACCAGTTATTGAGATTCCCTTTAGTCTGAGAGCTGTCGCGAATATCGCGGAAGATTTTCCAGTTTGTGAGTGAAATTTGGCGTTTAAGCGATCAGTTACAGGTAGGGATAGGCATTTAAATAATGTAATGATGGCTTCGCAGTCTTTCATCTGTAACATTCTAGGTGACATCGCGCACTCCACGGCCTGCCATGAGGTCTGGCATTGTCGACTGTTGATGTTTGGTACCCTCACGAGTGATGAAATCGGAGTTGTTATAAACTGTTATTGTAGCTACGCAGAAAGTGTCGTTAAGTATGCAATATGCTGCCCGGTCGTAGTTTCAACAAACTTTTCAGTAATTGTTTTAGGAAATGGTGGCACGTTGCAGGTCACTTGGCTAATATAATATGTTAAAAAAACCTCGAATGCTAAGGTTGCTGGGAAATTTAAATTATATGTTCTGTTTAAGCCATAAACGTATACTTATGGTCACACACTACTAAATACTGAGTTCTATTGCAGATTAAGATTTTTAATCACTGTGTTAGCATTGAGGTGTTTGGATTTTTCTTATATTCAGAGATATAATGTTTTAGTGTGGCAATGTTCTGAGCTACAATACTTCGCCGTTCAAGATAGACCTACTTCACAAAGTGCTGTGGTACCAATGTTGATATTGGTGGACATTCTCACCACATAGCTTACACATGAAGTAAACGGGGAAAAAATTGCATCATGCAACGAATCACCTACATCTTAAGTGAGCGGACGCTGTAGAGCTCGCTTATCCGGGCAATCTGATTAGCTGCTGGCTGTTTCACAAAAATACCGTCTTACTCTATTCTTCCTTTTCGTGCCTTAGCCTTTCCAGCTTCAATATTCCACTCTTTTCACTATCTTTATAATGCATTCTCCGCTGTTCTACACTGCTGTTGTCGTTTGCTCCGTTCAATCATCGGCAACGCTACTCATGATGTGATGCGAACGACGTCAAATACCAAGTGTACATGTATTAACGCATGGTTTAGACTCAACAGCGGTATTGTAAAAGATGGCGTAAGTGGCGTTATAGCCTAATGTTTCTTATGTGTCACGCGATACATGCACTGAATAAACCACATTTTATTGCCTTCTGCCTGTTTGTTGTGGAGAAAGCTTTTTTCTCAGTACTTTTAATACGTCAATATCAGTTGGAGTTTGAATTCGTCGTTAGCTTGAACATGCACCGACTCCACCTGTAATGGCAGCAATGTCATAGCTGAATGCTTATGCACGAAACAAGTTTAATCGCTTTAGAAGAGGGTATTTTCTCTGGTTTTGTTCCAGCCAAGCGGAAAACATCGTCAAAAGGCATACCAATGCTGCAAGTGAAGTTTCCAGAGAAATGCGTAATAGCATTCCTTGATTGCTTTTATTGCTGCATCTTGAAGTGCAGAGGTGCGCTGCCTGACACGAAACGTAGGACAGGGTTAATACCCCAAAAACAGACAAGGTGAGGCGCAATTGTGGTATTAACCCTGTCCTACGTTTCGTGTCAGGCAGCGCACCTCTGCACTTCAAGATGCTAAAACACCAACTAGCCCACTCCCAAGCTTTGCTGAACCTAATTTTATTGCTGCATTGCAAGAGTCACAATAAAATGAAATACCCTTAAAATATTCTAAGCTGGTTCCTTTTATGAAAAAGAAATTGTTATTTCCCAGATATTTAACAAAGCCTATCTAAAAAACTGAGCGCTGGTCTTACTTACTAACAGAAAGAACTGATAGCCTTAGAATTGGTGACCCGAAATTTAAACTTTTCCTGTAAAGTTTGGAAGTGATCGATTACAAAAAGTGAGAATTACGCAGGAAAAGTTTCTGTTATTCCATTCCAGTAAAAAGTTGCAACTCTTATAACATCCTTCTAGCATACTGTAGCCAAAAGATAAATTTTATGAACACCTGCATTTGGCATCACCTGCATCATTTGGTTGCCTTAGTGTGGCATTGCTTAAGCGTTATTATCTAGCATCCACACAGTGATGCCAAAAATGTCCTTCCATATGTTAATTGATAGTCTCTTCGAGTGATACGTCTACATTATTACCAAGGGTACTAAAGTCTTACTTGGTAGTGCAAGTGACATGCATGCTACTGAACATCACGTATTGGCGAATAAAAAGATTCTAAAATTTATAATTAACTACAAGAACACTGTATTCTTTCTCTGTAGACCATGAAAGAGAACACGAAGGCCCGTTCAAGAAAACTTAATGTACTTTGGCCAAGTTGTGTAGTTTTAAAAGCATTGCCGTCACTTCACCGGGCCGCGTAGAATGATATGCACATATAGAGCTTCTCAAAAAAGTGCATACCTTCGGATTGCCCCATTTATATTGTCATGTAGAGCCCAAGTACTGCAAATGGGCGGGGTATGATTTAAGGCCGCCCTTAAAAGTGGCCAGCAGCGAAGACACAATAAGAGAGCAAGAAGTAATCAAGTAGAGTTAAAGAATTCTAACGAGTTGGGACAGAATTCCATTTAAGGTGTATCTTCTGCATCATCCTAATGGGTGGCATTTGACTACCAAATGGTTGAACAAGTGAATGCTTTGTAGCTTGCGTCTTAACAACCTATGGTAATGGTAACGTGAAAATCCGAGAAGCACGTCCACCCTAACAGGGAGTGTGTATAAATTTTAGTGTGGAAAGAGAAAGCAGAAAGAAAAAAAAAAACACTACACCTGCGTTGGTATTCGCCTACATCATAAAATAGAAGAAGGAAACTTTACGATCTTAAAAAAGAGGAGGGAAGAGAGGGTTAGAAAGGTTACCGTTCATCCCCGGTAACGTCTTTCTTTTTAAGCTTAATTTCGGAGCACTAATAATGTAGAGCTCGATAAAGGAAATAGCATTAGAGACATCACGCGGTACTAAAATACACAATTTTCAAACAACCAGATAACGTATCTGAGGTTTCTTGCACCTTTGGATACTGGTAGGCTTCTGGGATTTGGTGATAAGAACACCACACAAAGAACATATCTCACACGGTATTCGGGACTTTTTCACAAACAGCTAGGAATGGTTTCTCTACGACATTGTGATGCTTCTGGGCCTGAATTGCTTCCGGCGTCCACGCATGACTTAGCCCCACGGCTAGATGAATGTTCGCCCGAGACCGAAGTTTCATCGGGACATCGTTGCAAAATTAGTGTTGGAGGCAAAGAGCGCAACAGCCAGTTCCCTATTGGTTGGACTTTGTTGGAGAAGTGACTGTAGCTACGTAAAAATCAAACACCAGCACTAAGCCGCAAGTATGGCTGGCTGCTTTATATTTGCGGCTGTGGTATTTTTTTCTCCTAAATAAGTCGCATTATCTCGTACCTCGGCAAAAAAGTAGAAAAGACAGCAGCGTCGGCAAGACCAGGCGCCACTACTTTGGAGACCCGGATGGACTCCGGTAAGTTGACAAGCCTTTCCATTTAGTTTTCACAGCGCAAGCCATTTTGTTGACCGGAAAACAACAATAACGTTACCGGGTTTGCACAAGATGGGGCACCTAAGGTTTTCGCCTGAATGACGGCTGGGTTAAGAAGGTTGAGGAGGAGCTCAATACCCTTCAGCGACCCTTCTTTACTCCTTGAGTTTCACACAATTCAATACCTGTTTTCCCATTGCTGTCCAAGTGCAATGTTTTAAAGGCAGTCATACTTTCAACAACAAATGCCGGCGTGTGGTTCTGCCCTAGCAGACGGTCGTGAAATATTACAATGTGGAGTAATTTCAACGGTAGATATTTTTGCGACAACATGTGAGGCACGGCAGGGTTGTCTAAAAAGGCAGAACACAACCCGCAATACAATAGAGCTAAGAAGAGAAGAAAGGTGCACAAAATAAAAAAAAATGGTTGAATCATATTAACTAATCGTTCACCCACTCCAGAGATATTTACGGAAGGATCATCACGAGTGTATTGTCACGAAGCCAAAGACAATGCAGTGTCTTCAAGGAGGACGTTTTTTGGGAAGCGAACTTTTGCTTTCCTAACAACCTCAAAAAATACACATCGGCGAAAGCAGCAGTCAACGAAGTTTACGTGCGCTAACGAGCGTCCGCGATAGTAATACCACGGCGTCTGCTCAGCAGGCTTTTTATCTTTTGGCGCGCGCGGTTCTCGAGGCGTCGATTCACATCCAGAACATTGTAGATCAAGGAAGATTATTCTGCACTAGTGAAGTGAGGGCGAAAAAGTCTCCTTATCTGAATGAGATAGCCCGTGCGGCACAAAAATTATGAATGCAAGACACGCTTCGCTTGGCACAGAGATAACAGAGCCGGGTGCGGCAGGCAATAAAAACACAATAAATAAACAAACCCGTACATGGTTCGCGGCATTACCACCCCCCTTTGGGACCGATGCTAAAATAAAACGACACTCCGAACAAACAGCAAGAACAAAACAAGAGCAAAACATTTCGTCATCTTGCGAAGTACGGTTTGAAGCGAACCACGTGGACGACTTCAGCTCGCGTGCGTCGTCGTGATGTGCCGGAATCACCATGGGGGATCACTTCGTAGGTTAATTGGGCAACACGTCGTAGAATCTTGTAGGGTCCGAAATACCGTCGCCGAAGCATTCTCACTGAGTCCGCGTCAGTCGGATGGGAGTCCAAACCCAACACCGATCCCTGGTTGGTACTCGGCGTCTCGGCGTAGGAGGTTGTAGCTGCCGGGCATCCACAAGCTGCTGGTTCGTTATAAGAACTCGAGCGAGCTCGTGGACCTCTTCCACACGTTGAAGGTATTCTCGGACGTCGGCGTTGAGGTCGTCATCTTCTACGTGCGGAAGCATTGCGTGAAGCATGGTGGTCGGCCGTCTTCCGTACACAAGCTCGAACGGTGTCATCTGCGTAGTTTCCTGCATCGCTGTGTTGTACGCCAACGTGACATACGGGAGGACCTCGTCCCAAGTCTTATGTTCAACGTCGACCTACATATACAGCATATCTGCGATCGTCTTGATCAGACGTTCCATAGGTTCATTCGTTTGGGGGTGGTACGCCGTCGTTCTTCGGTGATCTGTGTTGCTGTAGCGTAAGATCCCTTGCATCAGCTCCAAAGTAAAGGTCGTTCCCCGGTCCGTGATTAGGACTTCAGGGGCGCCGTATCGCAGCACAAGATGGTTTATGAAGAACTTCGCGACTTCTTGTGCAGTCCCCCTCGGAAGAGTGGCGGTCTCTGCGTAGCGCGTCATGTAGTCTGTCGCTACGACAATCCACTTGTTCTCCGACCGTGACGTAGGGAACGGCCCAACAAGGTCCACTCCACTCCAATCTGCTGGAAGGGCCTCGATGGGACGGCGATCGGCTGCAGAAGTCCGGCAGGTGTCGTCGCTGGCGTTTTTTTTTTTTTTTTTTGTCGCCGGCAGTCAGGGCAGCTCCGGACGTATTACAGTCAAACCCGGCTATAACGAACCCGGATAGAGCGAATTATGCTATATATCGAACAAAAATAATTCAGTTACGGAAATACATAGGAAACATATTCCTTATAACGAAGCTCACATCCGATATATCGAACTCTGGGCGCCTAGAATGGCCACCGAAATGCATGATCTCGAGCGGTGATTGAGATGTGGATTGGCCGCGACCACGGAGCAAGAGCCGCGACTGAGACATTGCGCCTCGCACGGAGCGACGTGACACCCAATACTTTCCGTAACTGTTTCCGATGCGCGGGACTCGCGACGGAACCCGCCCAGTCAGCGAGTCCGGACCAAGACAGCAGCATCGGTGAACAGTGGGAAGAGCTCACCAACGTTCCCGGTGATGTCGGGAGTGAAATCCGTCCGACGCTTATAATAAAGCGCTTTCGGCAGTCGATGTGCTCGCCAATGCTTCTTAGATTTTTGAGGACCTGGACTCGAACTTGGTGCAAACAATGTTTCGTGTAGAGAATGCTATGCTAGTTGAAGCCGCCAAAACGAAAGTGAAAACAAAAATAACTGTTTTCTTTTGCAACGTGGGCAGTTAAGGCGGAAAGTAGCTTTATTACTTCCAATAAATGGTTTATTTTGGTATGGTAATGGCTACTGTACTTTGTTAGTTTCTGCATACGCGGGTGGCGGAGTTGGGGAAGGGGCGGGGGGCTCTCGCGGATTGCCAACTCGTAACAATAAACTCGTTATAGGCGGGTTCGGCTATATCGAACTATTGGACATATCGAACTAATCGCGGTGCACATTGCGGTTCGCTATAAACGGGTTTGACTGTAGGTGGCGTCGGATGTAAGGTGGGGCCAGTAGTACTACGCCTTGATTTTGCCAATTGTGCGGGCTGTGCCTAGGTATCCGCAAGGGGGGTCGTCGTGGCACCCTTAAAAATGCCCTCACGAAGATCAGCCGGGAT
This sequence comes from Haemaphysalis longicornis, assembly GCA_013339765.2. NCBI lineage: Eukaryota > Metazoa > Arthropoda > Arachnida > Ixodida > Ixodidae > Haemaphysalis > Haemaphysalis longicornis. Next base: position 37,779 of record JABSTR010003131.1, on the reverse strand, counting down.
GATAAGAAGCTAATTTGTTTTTGTTGCGGGGCTGAAATTCGTCACCAGGGTGGAGTTTTTCAGGCTGAATGCTGGTTGGTTGCATTTGAAGGTCCTAGGCACGGCGACGTTGCATCCTTCGAGGTAGTCGATTAGGACGCGTAAATTGGTGTCGGCACGCTGCTGGGCGGCTAGGTCGCTCTCCGTCACGACTGCAAAGAAACCGGTGTCTTCATCAGAGTCTTGTGGTTTTGGGTCGACGGGAGCGCGGAGAGGCATTCGGCGTCGGAGTGTTTCCTGCCGGATTTATGGACGATTGTAACGTCGAACTCTTGCAAGCGCAAGCTCCACCGCCCAAGACGGCCGGAGTGGTCCTTCAAATCGGTGAGCCAACACAGCGCGTGATGGTCTCTCACAGTCTTGAATGGTCTACCATACATGTATGGGCGAAATTCTGGAATCGCCCACATAATCGCGAGACACTCTTTCTCAGACGCTGAGTAGTTTTTCTCCTCCTTCGACACACCACGGCTAGCATAGGCGATTAAATTCTCGCCATCGCTTTGCTTTTGGACGAGCATGGCACCAAAGCCTATATCACTAGCGGCCGTGTGCATTTCCGTTTCGGCGTTTTCGACGAAATGAGCGAGCACGGGCGGGTTTTGCAGGCGTTCTTGCAGCTCGCAGAATGATTTTAGATGCGGCTGCATCTCATTCACTCGCCTTGTCCCTCCATACGGCGTTGTTGTTGTCCGTCCACACCCCTCCCCCATTCTCCTCGCCGCGCCAGCTGCGCTCTCCCCCGCTCACCCCCTCTCCTCTCCGATAGTGAACACTCTCTCGCGAGGGTCATTGGATTGGATTCGATTGGCTTGGCTTGGCTTGGCTTGGCTTGGCTTGGATTGGATTGGATTGGATTAGATTTGGATTGGATTGGATTAAAGTGGATTGTGTTGGATTGTGTGGCGTCATAGCCACGCCACGTTGCGTCATAGCCACGGCAGGGGGTTCACGGCACGTTTCACGCGATGGGAGAATCAACCTAACGGAAACGACAACGGAACCCCCTATGCGTTGCATTACACAGGGGTTCCCGCGAGGGGAGGTGGGACTATATCCTGAGCGTTTTCCCAGCTGAAAGGGGTGCTATCTTTCGTTAATCACGTGAGTGGCTCTGCAATGCGTGCGAAGTTTGCGACGAAGCTCCGGTAGTACACGCACAGTCCGAGAAATCTACGCACGCCCTTTTTGTGTTTGGGTCTTGGGAAATTTGCTATTGGTGAAGTTTTTGCCGGGTCAGGCAGCACTGCTGCGGCGTTGATGACGTGGCCTGAAAACTTGAGCTCCTCGATCGCGAAGCGGCACTTTTCAGGTTTCAGCGTTAACCCCGACGTACGAATGGTCTGGCGTACCGACTGCAACATTGCAAGGTGTTCGTCGAAAATCCGGGCCAACACCACAACGTCGTCGAGGTATATAAGGCAGGTGTGCCACTTCAGGCCAGCTGCACAGTGTCCATGACTCTTTAAAACGTCGCTGGCGCCCTGCACAGCCCAAAAGGCATCACCTTGAGCTCCTATAGGCCGTCTGGGGTTATAAATGCAGTCTTCTCTCGGTCCCTTCGGTCCGCTTCAATTTCCTAGTAGCCAGTCTTCAGATCTATCGATGAGAAGTACTTAGCGTGGCAGAGGCGGTGGAGGACATCGTCGATTCGTGGCAGGGGGTACTCGTCCTTTTTGGTGATTTTGTTGAGTCGCCGGTAGTCAACGCAGAACCTTAATTTGCCGTCTTTTTTTTTACGAGTACGACCTGCGCAGCCCAGAGGCTTTTCGATGGCTGTATAATGTCCTCGATGAGCATGTCGTCGACTTGAGTCCGCATGGTTTCCCGCTCGTGTGAAGAGACGCGGTACGGTGACTGCCCGGTAGGACGGGCTCCATCTTCGGTTATTATTCGGTGCTTCGCTAGAGGTGTCGGACGTAGTTTTGAGTTCGACGAAAACCACTCCCTGTAGCGATGCAGCAACGCCAGTAATTTGTTGCGTTCTGCTTGCGGTAACACTGGATTCACGTTGAAGGGATTCGGAAGCATGAAGGTATCATCTGATGCGGGTTCAAAGTCGGCAACCGCGATCGCGTCACTTTCTTCTTGTGTTGCTTCGAGGAACGCAATTGCAGCGCCCTTGTTTAATGCTAGTTCTCCTCGGTGAAATTAGTAACCAAAACGTCGAATTGGCATTGCCTAAAGCGCGCGATGCCTCTTGCGACGGAGGCACCAAAATTTGGTCACTCTCTACGATAGGTCGACTTCAAGAACAGCACTTCACAAGCAAAATTGCGCGGGGTGGCAGGGTCATGACTCGGCTATCTAAAACGACGGTGTTCGGGGTTATTCCGGCGCATGGAGTGTCGAGGCAAAAGTGTTAAACTTGGTGAGCAGATAAATTATTGCACCGTTGTCTGTCAAAAATCATGGGCCCTCTTCACTCGCAGCATCGGCGGCCACGGGGGCAGCGGTCGGCGCGCCGACTGGGAGATGGTTTCCAGGAGATCGTGGGCCGCGTGGCTCAGTTCCTCGCCCCGCCCACCAGCGCCGCCGCTGTGCCGGGGGCGTCCAGCCGGCCCCTTCCAAGCACAAGGCGTCCCTGGGCCCCTCCTTGCAGCCGCCAACGCACCGGCAGGCGCAGTCGCAAGGCGGCCTCGCCGTCGCCGCGTCCCAGCTTCAGCCGGGGCACCACATGCCCGCAACGACGACGAGAGGGACGGCTCACGTCGGCCGCCTAGTCCGTGTGATGGCGAGTGTTAGCGGTGTTAAACGTCGACACTCCGCACGGCTGCGTCCCCCTCGCGGGCACGATCAAATCGATTTCCGAGGGGGTGCGCCGCAAGCGTATCTCTTGATGGACCCGTGTGATCTTTTGGAGGCGCGGACAACTTGTGGCGCTTTCGAAACAAACGAGAAAAAAGTGTTAAACTTGGTGAGCAGATCAATGCGGACTACGACAAGGCGCGCATGCGGACTGCACCGTTACGACAAGGCACGCCAACGCCGCGTCTGTCAAAAAGTTTATTCCAAGAATTACGTCGCGGGAGCAGTTAGGCAAAATGACGAATGCCTCAGGGTATGTTGTACCGTCTATGGTAACGCACGATGTGCACGTGGCACTTGGCGTCACGAGATGGCCTCCTGCTGTGCGTATGTGCGGACCGTCCCATCTGGTCATAACTTTCTTCAGCATAGACGCAAATGGTCCGCTCATTACTGAGTAGTCGGCTCCCGTCTCTATGAGGTGACTACATCAAAGCCGTTGCTGGACACCTTGACGTCGGATTCCGCCTACCTCGTGTTCTGGGTGCGTCGGGGCGTCGCATCTAGGCTGATGCGTGTTGACGGTCGTGCACTCTGCGTCGTCGTTGTAGTGGTCTTCTCAGCGGTAGTCTCGGTCATGTCGGGTACGCGCCGCGTCGTGTAGCTGTCGTCTTGTTCGGAAGTCACGTGAGGGCTAGGTCGGGTTGTCGGGATGAGGGCATGTCGTCAATCACAGTCTTCGGCGCGCCCTCGAGTCGTCGGACGGTTTGCGGTTTTTCGCCGTAGAGAAACGCCACCTCCATAAGTTGCCGCTTTTAGTTTCCCCCCACCCCTGGGCTGGGGGACCTTCCACGGACGAAGTCAGCATTGCTATGGCGGTTCCACGATTGGTATGGGTAGGTCAACGGCGAATGGCTGAAACGGGCTCGACCAAGGCTGGTGTTGGACAGGTATTCCTCAATCTCAGATGGGCGCTGGCCGTGTCTGGGGCGAGGTGCGTCGACGGAGAACCATCGCAAACCCAGCCTCTTGTAAGGGCAGCGGTGGTTGATGTGGTCGGTCTATCTGCAATGGTAGCACAGCGGACGATTATCGGCGGTTCGCCATACGTCTGTCTTCCTCGGCGTCCGGTTTGTGCTGCAGGGGGTCGGACGGGCGACAGTGGACGGCGGTACGGCGGGACATCTTGACGACGGGTTGGAGCTTGGCGGGGTCGACGAACAGCCGCAGAGTAGGGCATAGCTTTTGGCTCGCGTGGTACTTCGGATAGCTTAGAAGTCCCCAAAGCGAGTTGAATTTCTTCCAGGATCGCGTCGCTCATAGAGGTGACTTGGAGTTGCGGCGCTGTTGCCAAGAGTTTCCGCAGTTCTTTCCTGACGGCACTGAGAATTGTCGCACGTAGTGTGTCAGAGCTAATAGCCCCAGCATCGACCGTGTCCGCAACTGGCGCATTGATGGGATGGCCTTACTACCTCGACAAATTTCCAACGTCTTCTCCAAGGTTGCCGCCTTAGGCGCGAATTCGGCAACCGCTTAGGGGGGTTGCGGACAAAGCAAGCAAAAAGTTCTCGCTTTACTCCTCGCATCAGAACGCTCAGTTTCTTTTCGTCCGTCATTTACGGATTGGTGCGACAAAAATAGTCCTTTAATTTCCTCAACAATGATTACGACTCTTTCATTGGAGTATTGCGTTTGAATTTCCAGCAAAAGCGCAGCTCGTTCCTCTCTCGCCACGGTAGTGAAGGTCTTAAGGAATTCGCTTTTCAATTGCGTCCACTTGGTCAAGGCGCTCTCGTGGTTCTCGAACCAAGTTCGAGCTGCATCCTCTAAGTGAAAGAAAACATGCCGGAAGGTTTCTTCATCGTCCCACCAGTTCAAGATGCGGACGCCCTCCAGCTTCTCCAACTATTCCCCCGGGTTTTCAGCGGGAGCTCCTCGGAATGATGATGGTTCCCGGTGCTGCTGCAGCACTATTGTGTACGTTGTTTCTTGCGCCATGGTTGTGGTTGCAGCGGTTGTTGTCCTGGGTCTTTCTGGCAGGAGGGCGAACACGGGCGGCAAACCTGGTAGTCGCCGGCTGGCTCTAGTCGGACTGGCCTGGCGGCTTCCAGAGGTAGTAGGGAGCCCAAATGCTGCGTACCCAGCACCTCCTCCAGATGTCAGGAAGCCAAAGACGATGCAGTTGTCCTCAAGGGAAAGATGTTTATTGGTCATCACTGTGCGTCCCATGACTGAACTGACTTTGCACCAGTCAACATCACTGCCGGCCAATAACGCGATCTCCCTCTTGGTGGCCCTGTATTCCGCTTGCGTCCATTTTACTATATTCACAGTGTTTTACGGTGAAAGCCCTAAACGCCCCATGGTAGATGTGCCGTTAGTGTTTTTGTTCCTGTTGTTCTCGTTTTTATTGTTGTTTTCGTATCTGGAAAATGGTTGCTGCTGGAAGAAGAAATAAAAAAAAACACACGTTTTAACTGTGGCCTGCACAGCAGCACGCCAGTGCTCTTGCGGCTGTGCCACTTAGCGATTTGCCAGCGTAGAAGAAAAATTGCCGTTGTTGTTCATTTATTCGTGGTGTATACGCCCTTGTGGGATTGCCCAGGAATCTAGAGCTTATCGGGGCAGTGTGTACGCTTCGTTAAACTCAGAAATATATTTATTGGAACCGTAAAATTGTCGAAGTAGTGCGTGCCGCATGATACATGAAAATGACGGCACGTGACTAGTGCAGGTGCTCTCCGACCACACAGAACCCTTATTCTAGGAAAGCTCTGGTGTATGGCAGTGCGCCTTCTGATGTAATTATGGCAGTAAAAACAAAGCAGAGGACGAGACGGTTGCACGGCGTAGCGACAAATAAGCCGGTGCACATTGATGTATCACACAGACGCCACACCTGGGCTATCAGACGTTCCGTAGTGGAGGGCTCGGAATGAGTTTTCGCCACCTTCACTGTCTAACGGCCTCCCAAATATTGACACAACGGAATTTTCGCTGCTCGCCTCCGCCAGAAAAGCAGCCGCCGGGGCGGGGATCTCACCGGCTTCCTTGTTTTTACCAGCACAACAGCTCAGCCGCTGAGCCACCGCGTCGGATGCAGTCTGTGTAAATTTTTAACGGCGTAAAAAAAACAAATGAAAGTGAATAAAGACATGCAAAGAAACAACAATAAACGAGGTGTGAACAACTGTCCGCAGGCATTCCCCTTCAAAGCACGCAGGTATCCCCGAGAGATTTCGTCTTCTGACGGATGTGTCCTTCACCGCACGCCTTTAGTCCAAACATCACCACTTAAGTAGACTGGCATATATATTTGGTCATGCCTAACATACCATAACCCGTGTCAATGCAGCATACACCTCCCTGTGCTAGCAGAAGGCACAGACGTGTCCCCAGAGTTTTGCTGGATCGTAATACTGCGTTGCCACATTATTATTTACACCTCGTCAAAAAATCCCGAGCTTTTTAATTGTGTGCTTGGTTATGTTTTCATTTTCTGTAAAGCAAAGATTTCTCCCTCTACCAGCCAACGGTTTCGTCATGGCTTGCACTACCAAAAACTCTTAACGCGTCTAGGCAGGGCGAGGGCGCGTTTCACCCACGGAGCAGGGTGTCGATGGCGCGCCGAATGGGCGCGGTTACCCAGCGTTCCCCGTGGGTTAGGTTCTGTCGTCTGCTTCAGCGACGGTTGCTTTGGGCATGTTTCGGTATAACTTCGCGTGCATTGCACGCTTCCTTCGCTCGGCTTGATTAACGTTTTCGACAGCAATTCTTGGGTAAGCTGTACCCGACGGAAGTTCATGGTCATACGGAAAAGATACGTTAAAAATTGCTTTGCGCTGCGGGAGATCAAAATGTAGAGGTGACATACAGACATCTGGCCGCTTGAGAAACTGCGCACTGCTTGTCATGAATATGGCTCTGCTTTGTAAATTTGTGAATACCAATTTCGTTGGGTCTTAAATGGTATTAGAAAGAAGAAAGGAGCAACTGGTGGCAAAAAATAGCGATTATAAAAGTTGCCTCAGCTTTTCCACAATTTTCATACTCACTACACTAACTTATTTAAATCGGTATAAACGGGATCACTAAGCTCACATGTTGAATGGTTTCGCCATCTGCGCTTGTGGCGCGCGGTGGTGTAGCACACCACGATTGGTGGGTTCCTTGTGTCGCTCCCTTCGAAAGACTCTCCTGTCCGTTTTCTTTCTCTCGACGCATGGCGGGGCTACGGCGGCGACATCCGCCGCTGTAGCCCGGCCGTGGCCGACGCTGCCTCGTTCGGAACGCGGCCAACGCGAATCCCTGGTTATGGCAAGCAGAGTCTCTGGTTTCGCTCTAGGCAGAGCCCCGTGTTTGAATTCAACTGACGTCGCATGTTGTGGGTTTCATTTACAGGTTTGGTTTCCAACCACGTTTACAGCTTGTATTGGAGCCAATTTTTTGCCACCGTCATTTTTCCCGTCAACAGCGCGCGTACGGGAGCATCTTCAACTGGCAAACAGCCATTCGGGGGTATGTGCCCCTTCGTGTTGTCACCGCTGCCGCGACGTGGCTATTAGCGATGAAGAAGAGAAGACGCTATGAATACGATGACTTAAAATAGAAAGAGAGATATTCTGTTAAGTTCTGGTAAAACTCCGCGACCCAGCTGCACTTACTAGCTTCATTGTAACACTACAGCTGTTGCTCCGTATCACTGCAAACGTGTGCAGCTATACGGGCTGAGTTGCCTGCTGGGTATAACCACAAGTTTTGACGTGTATGGCATGGGTTAGAATACCTGCTGTGCACAAATTTTGGCACGGATCGCTTTTTTTATTACTCTAAACTGTTGTTTTGGCTCAATTCTAAGCATTTATTTCGTAAATGAGGGTAGTTTGGGACCTGTTGGACCAGATGAGGGGCGGGGAGCGGCATATCAAAAACTTTACTTAACGTTTTGGATGACTCAGGAATTTTTTGGCCTGCACGTACTGCGAAAATAAATATCGCATCGGCACTGCCATCATCATTATCATCATCAATGCTCCCAGTGTCTTTGGAACTGCTGGCCCTCCCACCCAAGTCACGCTTAGAGTTCGCCGCCCCGCCACTATGATAGTCTTCATTATTGCAGGCGTCGCCGTCACACTGGCTGCACTTGCGTTGATCTTCAGGTCTTGGCCTCGTGTCGTTCCCCTCATTGGAGTCGTCAAAATTCCCCAGATCATCGGCAGGGGGGAGTCCGAGAACTACGTCTCTACTATCTCTTCGTCTATCAGCAGCGCGTGCAAGGTGGGTGAGCAAAAACTATCAAGGTTAAGCTATTATATTTCATCCGACGTCGCTACCCTGGCTAATTCAAGTGTCGTATATTTCGCAGTATTCTTTTCAACCTGTGTTTCTCAATGGGTTCCTATTGATAAGCTTAGTCGCAACAATTGCAACTCCCACCACGGATGACTGCTTAACAAAAAAATTTAGCCTGCATACTCATGCAACGAGAATATAAATAAAAAGTGTTGTACCGCCAGATGGTCCGAGACTAGAAAAGGAGGTTTATCGCAATGAAGACAAATATGGCTACATACGGGACGGGCGCTACGGGCGACTGATTTCTTTCCAAATTTACACGCATATGTAGGTGAGACTTAACACACACGCACAAAGTGATGAACCCCCCTTACACCTACAACACATGCACGTGCGTTCGCACCACCATATATTCGCAGGAACTGGCAGGGAGACGCATCAGTAAAATGTGTTTCATTTGGCAAATTTTGAGGTGTAATATCTATACATTAGCCATTATAGATTAATAATCCATAGATAGAGAAGGTTTACTCACGGACATTGTTCCCTTCTGTTTGCTATAGAAAGCTGCTGAATTTTCACGTCCTATTACTTCCTCGCTGTACACCACTATTTTTTGGTTTTTCCAGCCTGGGTGAACAATAACAATCTTAGCACCGAAATGTCACCTCTAACTCTGTTTTGTTTTTGTAATTCGTCAGGAGGTTTTGCGAATGTATACTTTACCTTGCCACAGGTATCTCGTATACCTCACCTACAGCCTATTAAACAAGGCGCCTGGCACTCCTCTGGGAAAAAGAAGCTAAAGCAATAATGGCGGCTGTCTACATCGGTGCGGTCAAGCCGGCGAGGTGGATATTCACGTCACATTGCACAGAAGCGAGAGAAAGAGGGGGTAGCCGAAGCGTTTATTGAAAATACAAGGTCTCCATTGGGCTGGGAGCAGTTCCCTCCTTCCGGGGCCGCAGCTTTGTCGGCCCCATAATGACCAAAGGATCACACACCCAGGAGCGGAGCTGGCCAGACCTGCCTCGCATAGCTCATATGAGTCGTGTTGCTGATTAGTGAGGCCACTTAATAAGGCCGCCCCAGGATGCATGGAATAGGGAGTGCAGGGGCACGAACGGTTTAGGGCGTAGCGAACAGCGGGGAATCGGACAGGCTGCAGCTTGACAAAGCGAGCATCGGTTCACTGCACCTTCTCGTAAAAGTCGGGGATTTTCTTGGGCTGAGTGTCTGTCCTGGGGAAAACGGCCGAGTACTAAAAGCCTGGCGCTTCAAGGGAACCCAGAAACAATTGTTTTAGAAGATCACCTTGTATATGTGTCATCGCCTCATTTTTCGCACCCGTGTAGAAGGAAAACTCGGCGTGTGGAACGGAAAAATTAGTAAAAAATCGGAAAGGTCGTAGGGGCTCCATATTTTCATATGTCGTATAATGCCCCTTGAAAATGTATCCCAGCAATCTATCAGTGTCTAGATGTGAGCCCTACTGTAAGGCATCCGTGTAAACGTGGCTTTTGAAAGCCGGCTTTAACGCATTGGGGGTTGCACTGTGAAGCATGGCCGTTTACGCAGGCATAATGGGTGCAGATCAACTTTATCATCCTTTACCCGCCGTCGCCTCTTAAACGGTCGTTTTGTACTGCTCCCAAGGCGCACGGTTTGCTACCCTTCAGCCATTTTTAATACGTGCATTTTAGGAGCGCAAGTTTATGTGCGCACTATGTTCGTACCATAGAGTAAAACTCCAGTCCGTCAATTTTGTTTCAGGCCCAGCTTCACGGATGATGCGTCTTCAAAAAAGAAAGGGCAGAAATTGTCGCTTTTCTTATTTTTTTCTCTCATGGTCGCTAGAACAAGGGCTTCTTTCTGCATTAACCCGCTACATAAACAAAGCCAGCCTTACGATTTTTACACACAACATAAATTTGTTCTATCAGGAATGCGTACCATCCCTCCGTACCATCCCATACAGCGCTCCTCGAATGATTCTGTGCCCGTGATAATTTAACGCCCGATTTCTTCATCTTCGCAGGAGCAGCTGCGACAAGTTGCTTAAATACACTTACCACTTCCGACTTCCAATACACACTTGCCACGTCCAGGATAACAAAACAGCTGGCACAACTCTACTTGGCATTTTGTTTGATTTTGTCATATTGTTTTTACATTTACCATTGCTCTTTCAGAAGACAATACCTGCAATATTATTGCAATGTGTCCTGACAGTTAACTGATCTAGTTTCTTACTGGTTACTTACCCTCACAAGTAAAATTTTACCTAATTAGAGCCACGAGCCGACAACGGGACGTACGGACGTATGGCCATACGGACATAAAGACGGACGGAGGCACGGACGTTTGGCCATACGGACGTACGGGCGGACGGAGGGACGGACTGACGGAGAGACGGATGGGCGGACGGACGGAGAGACAGACAGACAGACAGACAGACCAATGTTTTCGTATTTACGTAACCAAGAAAGATTGTCATTTTTAAACGCCCCTTGACATACGTTCTGTTCAGTTATCCGGATGCTCACGACTCACTAGCATACGGGAAACTTTCTTTCGCTGTAACCTCTCAAAAAGCGCTGTCAACCCTGCCAATTTCATATATATAGAGTTGTTCCGTGTGTTCTCTTTTCAGGTATGCGGGTATCAAATCCATCCGGCCATCCCACTGTTCTTGGGTGTGTTGGTCTTCCTGTTGGCCTTGTGGATCCGGTACAAACGTTCGTTGAAAATTCTTGTACGGATGAAAGAAGGCGGCAGCAGGAATTTCTGCACCTACAACACGAAAACAGCCAATGTGACTGCGACTAATTCCGGCGACGCTGTCCCCAAATCTACTAACTGCCTTCAGGACACTGGCGATGCACTGGCTATTTCGCCCTCGGAGTCAGACGGCGCACTCTCTGCACAGAACGCGGAATCTGCTTGCGGTAAGGCATACCGCTGTTCACGCGAATTGATAGAACATTGCACGACTCTGTGCGCACTTGCCTGCAATCGTATGTGGGTTACTTCAAGTGCCTCAGATTTTTATTGGAAGACACAGAACCTCGGCGCAAGAGATGCATAGATGCATTTTAAAAGCTTGCAAATATTTGGTTCGCGGGGAATAGCGATAGAGTTGTTTGCTTCATTTAGCTATGCGTTCCGCCTTAACCTTACAGAAAGGCTTCGGTCTGTCTCCAACGCGCTGCGCCGCAGCTCCTTTCTGCCGCTTTTCGAAGGGTGAGTAGATGGCGATGGAGAATTTCGCTACTTGCCTATTTGCTCCTTCTGCTGCGTTTTTAGGTCTCCTGCGGTGTGCTGGCGTGGGCAGCCACCTCGCCGCAGTGCGGCACTATTTCTCTGTCCCAGATCCATCCGCTGATGCCGGATTTATTTCTCAGTACGCCAGCTATGATTTCTCATATATTGTCGCGTGTTTTATTAGGACGCACGCAACGGTGATCGACGACGAGACAAAGGAAACAAAATCACCGTCTTCGGATTGCGGGCGCTGGTGCCTGACTCTTGGTTCTCGAGGGCTTTTTAGGTTAGGCCATTCGGTGTCGCTGTTTGGTCTTTTGTGCCTCAGTAAACTACTAGGCCAACCCCCGACCACCAGGAGCACGCATTTGCTGTACGCTACACTATATTGTAAGAAGCAACCGCGGTACCACTGACACAAATTTTCGGCAACAAACCAGCGCAAAAGGGAAGGAGTAACGCTGATGAGTACGCCAAAATTTGGTGCTGTCAATAACAATACAAGACAGAATGCATTTTGTTGCATTTCTGCGTTATCCCCTCCCCCATCGAGCTGTTCCTGGCTGACGCCGTGGCCCTATTGTTCGCTGTAAGGCGAAGTTCTACTATTCGCGATTTTATCACAGAAATTGGAGTTAACTATCTCTGGGCACAAGCAGCCTACCTGTAAATTCTTACGTTACCCGCAGGGGAGAAAGCAACACGTGTGTCTTGTATATTTCCAAACTAAATTTGTTTATATCCTGATGGAGTATGGCGCCGTTTACCCGACCAGAGACCACAAATATAATTTCAGGCCAGTTTATTTGCCGCCCGCAGTATTTTTGTGCACCCTATATTATGTCCAGTGTGCACTGCTGAGCCTCTCACCTGATAATCAGTTTTGTACACATGTTGTTACATTCACTATTCGATACCCAGTCTCCACTAATTTTTCAGTGTCTGCATGACGTTTTCCTTTTCCGAGCTACTCTCAGTTCACTCGCCACCGCTGTTTCGCAAAACGCACGTTTGGATCTAACCATTCCTACCCTCCTGCCTCCCCACCAATTTTGAAGCCTCGGCTCCACTGTTCCACGGTTCACGCTGGTCTCTTCCTCACAGCAGGATCCACTGCAGTTCACTTAATCGAAGTATCTTGCGTTGTTCCATAAAGGAGAGATGCGGAATGGGTGGGCAACGCGTCAATAAGGGCGGAAATGCAGCGGGAGGTTCGTAGAGCGACAGCCAATCAGCTACAATCGGTCAGCTGTGACGTGAAGCCGAGGATGCTGCGGGGGCGAGACGCTGCTGGCACCACCGCTGCGAGCGTTTTCCGTGCAGTAGCGGCTCTGATCTATTTAGACATGTCCTATCACCATGAGTGCACACTAGGGCGTACTTATATTTCAGGGCCAAATGTGTGGCAAACCACGGTAAAATGAGAACGATGCCGATGGAGGGCCGATAATATCAAAGAACTATATGGTCGACAGCCAGACTTCGCCACTGCGAATTGATGAAAGCCGCTATGGCAATGAAAAAACTTAAGTTATTTTGTGCAGTCATCAAGGATGTGTCCCTTAATAGGCGTACGAGAAACTACTTGAGCGGCCTTTTAAAGCTTTCAGCTGATCCACGAAGCTAGACTAAGACCCACACATTAACCCTTACAATGCAATAGTAATACGTCCGAACAGGCAAAGCAATAGATCATTCCTCATTTTACCTTTTCGTCCCTAGGTAAGGAGCGCCTCCAGTGCATAATTCCAAGACACGCAGCTGGACCCAGTTTCCATCGTATCCGAACTGCGCAGGTGGGGTCTCCGTCATCGGAGAGCCATGCGCAGAAACTGCTTATATTATCTTAAACACTAAACACATTCCCAATAGTGACTATTTATTAGTGAATATTATGTGGCTGCTATTTCATTTGGACCACTCCTTCGTGTATGTGGGAAAGTTCGTGTGGGCAAGAAATTACAAAAGAAAGATGGGGCTAAACAACTGCGCGCTATAAAAAATCGACATCTTTCGACTTGCGTCATTGTACATAAAAAAACTAGTGCTGTTGACTTCAGCGGCCACATAGCGCATCCCATTCTTCCTTCCTACCCCTCACGTTCCGCAATCTCCTTTTCTTTCATACGCTTACCCCCTGGGCTCCACGTCTGCCATTACTACCTTCGAATGATTCCTACCTTTCGGTCCAAACCTCTTTCCTTTTCCTCTTCCTACCCAATACTAATCCCAGTCACTTAGTGCTCCCCTCACATTTTTATTTCCTATCTCTCCTCATGAAAATCTCCCCTTTAGGTTTTCTGGTTTTTCAACCTTTCCTTCTAGAGTGTTTTTCTTCATCTTCTCTTCCTTCGCCTTACTCCATTTCCCTGTTTCCTTTTTCTATCACTTTCTATATTCTTTCTTCCACCCCGCTAACGGCGTCCTCATCTTTTTATTCCCCATTCCCTCAACAACTGCCCATTGCCCTTCTTCCCCGTCATCCAACTCCCGCCCTTTGACCGTTTTCATTTATCGGTTATCCCTCATCCGTATCCCCTTTATCAATTACGTTTTTTCGAGACTTCCTTTCTGCCGCTTTTCTTTACCCCTATCGATATTTCCTCTCTTACCTTCTTTCTTTTTCTTACTCTCTCTCCATTTGTTCCTTCTGTTACACTTGCCTTCGCTTCCTTCTGCCTTATCTTTCTCGTCACAATCACGAATTCATTTTGCCTCGACCTTCCACGTATAACCCTCTAAATAAATGCCCCCCATCCCTCCCCCCTCTATACGCACTAAAATTGACAGTTGGGCTAGTTGGTTTTGATTCATCGTAAGTAGCGCTAGATACGGGACACAGAAGAGAAGACACACACGACGCTACTTACGATGAATCACTCTATACGCAGTCTTATCTGCCCCATGGCACGGAATACCAATCCGATAGTCATATTCGCGGAACACAGAGCAATTTCCATATTCTTTTTTCATCGACCAGCTACGGTCTCTTCTCTCTTTTCTGTTCTGCTCTCTCTTATCACCTTCCCTTTCCCTCATATGCCGCTTTTCCTCTTTCTCTCCCTCCTGTAATCTTACCGCTATCGCCAATATTCTGTCCCGCGCCCTTTCCTCTTCGCCCTCAACAAACATCACCTAATCAAGCAGTTCCCCTACGTGTATCGCTATTCCCTTCCTATTCTTAGCTCCCTGGCGTTCCCCCCACTGAAACCTTCTACCCAGCCTATCTTCTGTATTCTTTTTTCTCCTCCCACCCCGAACCCTCTTCTCTCTCCTTCCGTTATTTCGGCACAGTCCCCTTCTCCGCACCAATTCTTTTCTCACCCACTCAAAGTTTTCTACAACCTTTATAGTCAGTAGGCTCCCTAGTCAATTTTTTCTTTTAAAGCAAAAGCTTTCTAGTGGTACCGGTGACGTTCTGTAAAAAACTAATGCATTTTCCAGAAGACCGGTTACTCGACCGAAAAGCTCTGCTAAGATATCTGAGCAGAGGTCGTGTGCATTAACCAAGCTTTCATTTGTCAAAACGCGTACATGAAAACCGCGAGAAAGAAACAGTCCCAGTAAAAGATAACACACGCATCGATAGTAAAGAAGGATTGCAATAGTATACATTTATCTCATAAACCAAGCATCGGTACAACCTTAGATCATTTGTATATGCCTTTACTTCTTGCGTGAAAAGTTGTCGCATGGGCTCATTCTTCGTTTTTTTTGGGAATGTGAATGTTTCGCGATCGATTTGGCGCACTTTTGGCGAAGGTTGGACGCACAATTAGCAAATTTTTGACTCATATGTGATGCCCTTTTGATGTGAAAAAGATTTCTCGATACTCTCAACTTTCTTTAGGAAGAGATGGTAAAGGATTTTTACGTGACAGACAAGCAAGAAGACCAACATTTTCGTATTTGTTTGGTCCACAAGAAGACCATCATCTTTAAAAACATGGCTAATATTTTGACTGGAGCAGTCTGGTCTTGTGCAATCTATCTTTTTATTGAGGTACACAGCTTATAAAGATAAACACTTAGGCAAAACACGGTCGAGTTTCAGTCGTCTATTCCAACCTTCGTTCCAACTTCTAAGTGTTTATTGATTCGTAAAATATACACTCGAGTAGTCGTCATCATCATCATCATCAACCTCATCAAGTCCACTGTAGCTGTGCGGTCACTAAAGATTTCTATTGCTTTCACGGTGCCATATAAGCGCACGGAGGCTGGAAAAATGGCTGAAACAACCAATATGCGCTTCACAATATGCGAAGCGTACGTTAAGTGGTGGAACAGAGTTATGCGTTAATAAATCAAAAAGGCTGTGGCTTAGCTCAGCTAACCTCGGATATGCAAGGCAAACTGTGTGCTTAGTCTGACTGAGTCTTGGTTTCGCTTGGTTTAGCTGCATTACCGACCACGTCACTTCCGCGGAACGCTCACAGAAGGAGGCCGGGCGAATGTGGCGAACGCACCGTTCTCTTCGCCGGTCCCGAGACGAGTCGCGTTACCCGAAACGACCCAGCGCCGCATGCATGGGAGGCAGCGGGGGTGGTCGGCCGCTGCGGCGGTGGCGACCGCTGTCGGCCCCCGCAGGCACTAACAGCGGACCCAGCGGATCGCGCGATGTGCTTCGCGGGGTGTGTCGCCGGTCAAAAGGCCATTTCCGCATCCTCCGCGAAATGGCTGGACGATAGTAAAGCTTTCCTTTAAAACATAAATACGCTGGGCCATGCTCACACGGGGTGTTCCTCGTTTTTGTGGTCCCCTAAGCGTGTGAGGAGGGGCTGCCTCTTTAGAGTCACCACCAAGAAATAGATAATGACCCACATTGATCTTTATTCCTTCAAGTAACACGCGAACATCTGTCATAACATCGTTTGTGAACCTACCCCGCTACACGTACAACAGCCTATCATTCTACTTTAACATCGGTTATACAGGGTGATCAAAATCAGGTCGACTGTTTTTTTTATTTTGGTGCTTAGATATACGCGAAGACCACCTCTGCAGGAAAGGTACACGCCCAGGGAAAACAAAATCAGGTGATAAATATTGATGTCGGTGGCTTAATTAACTAAAATATAATAATTAACTTTTAGCGGCTGCATTCAGCTGGCATGTTTGTATTAAAAAATTAGACGCAATCGTTCTCCTACACAGTTTAATTTGACAGAATAATTCTAGCGCATCTGTACTCACAGATATCGAACTGCGAAGTTTAATTGCTATTCGCATAATTGCGCATGCAAGACAGTGCTCCTCCCGTTTGATCTGTGTTTCGATAGTGGTTCAGAGTACTGCAGACTGCGATAACACCAGCCACGGCCGGTCTGGAGGAGCGCGAGCGCGCACTTTCACTAAAAGGGTGCCTTTTATCACTTTTGCCTATGCTTTCATCCCGTTGCCAACTAACAACGCACAAAACAGGCACGTCGCAAAAGGGAGGAGCTTTGGTTCTGGTTCTCACTGTCTTGCATGCGCAATCATGTGAACGGCAATGAAACTTCTCATCTCGAAATCTTGGAGTACGGATACACTCGAAGAATACAGCCAAATGAAACTGCTTAGAAACACGATTGCACCTATCTTTTCAACAGAAGCAAGAGTGCTTACTGCAACCCATAAAACGGTAAATATAGCCAAGGACATCAATATTTATCACCTAATTTGGTGTCCCACTGGGCGCATAACTCCAATGTAAAGGCGGTATTCCCGCATATCTATGCATAATTTTAAAAAGCCTGTCGACTTTGATCACCTGTATGTCGCTGGATCCACGAGGCACGGGGTTCAGGTCCCCCTCTCTGTGGCGTTCCGAATATAGTGATAAGCCGTGTCGGTGACATCATCTTAGAACAAAGTTGTCTCCACGATTGCATCATCCCGCAGGCTCCCATCACGTAGGAGCGCATTGTTCTCCTCCTCCTGAGACGGTAGCAGTTATGCGTTGTGTATACGCGTGTGTATATACGCTCAGAACGTTTCCTTTAGGTAGGGTTTGAAGATAAAATAAAACTTCATAACTACCCTTCAGTAACTCACTGACGCCTGTTCAATCCACCAAAGGTAACCATTAACAAAAAAACCAAAAATACCATTTCTCAGATTTCGCGATAGTGGCATAATGTGGACAGAAGTGGCTCAACAGAGGCTAGCACTAGAAAAATATTTAGTCTGTACGAACTTCCCCTTTGCATCGAACTCATGCCGTGAAACGAAAGAAGAGGACCGAGTACAATCGCATACGTCATGTTCATTGGTGGTAGCTTTGGTCTGCTGCCACCACAGAATCAAGATTATGCGTCTTAAAGGAGTCGTCGCTGGAAAGTGGCTGTGGAGGCACCACAGCTTGATGTATTTTCTCTATATCTCTGTTATTCGAAATAGACATTCAAATTCATATATGTTATCAGCATTTTATGAACCGAATGTGTATTTAGTCTTTGTGACGTGATGATGGTGGGTGTCTCGACCAGCTTAGAGAGATGGACCAGGAGAGCCATTGAGGGGCTTAAAAAACGGACCTTTATTAATCACACACACGGCGGACCCTAAACCAAACCGCTCAACCAATAACCAGCACAACATCGCTAAACCATAATCCTCAGTTTAATACACATAGTACAATAAAAACGGCTATTGTCCTACACAAAGGACCTCTCTAAAACACTAATTACTCAACATGACTTCAGTACTGTCTCTACTACCAGAACTCCCTCGCTGTGTCATATATGAGTTATCCCTACTAGACTGGCCTACCACTGTCGTAGGCGCTCACGTGTCGCACGCTTGAGTGGCCGCAACGCGGTGGTAGCCGTCGTCTCGTGGTGATGCCGGCGTCGTTGCGCGCGGTCGTCGTGGGTACACGGTTGGCACCGCGCTACCCACGAGGGTAGCGCGTCCAAGCGGCTACCCCGTGATAGCCGCTGCCGCTCGAGGTCCCCAGGAGAATAACGAACGTAGTATTAAAGGGCCGTCGCCGGAAAAGTCGGCGGAGCATGGACATTGGCCGCCGGTTCCCGACCGTTCCGCTGGGGTTACGAATACCCAGGTCCACGGTGTGACTAGGACGCCGCAGCCAATACGAAGTCGACCCGCTTTTGTCCAGGCTCAATAGGCATAGTCGGGGGCGGGCCACGTGTCCCTGGCTCGTACCTGCCAGCTAAAGTGTTCCTTCCGCCTCCTGGTTCCTTGCCTTTTTCCTCTCTCCTTCTTGTTCTATTCGCTTATAACTCCTCTGGACTCCATCGCGGCACTCTCTGACTGGTTGTCAGCCTTTTCGCTTCCATGTTTGGTAACCATGGCATTTGTCTCCAGCGTGGCGTCCTCGGATCGGCTTTCCGGCCTCCTAGCAATCTTGGTCATGATGCCTTAGGAGCTGTGGCGCGGCGCTCCTTGATTAGTGTGGTCCTGGCATGAACTTTAAGTTCCCGTTTCAGTGCTCCCTGTCCCGAGCAGCTTTGATGCATTCCCTCTCAGGGGGTGCCCTTAACACATAAGTCTTCATTGCCACTTTATCTCTAGGCATACATAGTACCTAAATCGCTTGGCAGGCACGAGAGGTGGCACCAAATGTGTGCCAAAACAATTGCCTGACTTATTGTCCGTCCGCTTATGGGTCTTCTAAGTAGACAATGCGAGGTGGAGAAAGATGACAACACAGTGTTAAGAAGATGGAGGGGATAGGTCTTGTCATGGTGTAAGAGCGTGCGATGGTTGCATAGACAAGCTTCACAAGGGACTCGTGCAGAATATAGATACTCAACAGCCGTTCGCTTTTTACAATACTCATCGCTGCGCTGCCGCGAAAACTATCGCCAATGCCTACGGTGGAGGTCTCTCGTGCTGTAAAATCAGGTCTACGGAAAAGTTATTGAACGAGGAACAAAAGGCTTTACCGCCCCTTTCTAAAGCGAGTTGAGAAAATAGCGAAAGCTTTCTCATATCAAAATTGACTCAGAGGTGCCTAATCAGATGTGCCTAAAGTGTGTCTAAACTTCGCAAAAAGTGCGTCCAATCAATTGTCAGTATTTCAAAAAACTAAATGGCAAACGAAGAACGAGCCCATGCGGAAATTTTCCCCATTAAGTAAACGCATCTACGAACGATATAAATGTATACCGATAAGGGGATCAGCTGGAGAACAGCAGGACAGACTTCAACAGGCCATAGACTGCGTGACGGAGTACTTGGAAAGACGGGGCCTTGCGTGCGCCCCTACCAAGTCAGCTTTACTGGTCCTTCGGGCACGCACACGAGGTAGACCACCCAACCCAACGCCCGACCCAACCGTCAGCATCGCGTCCAGCCCGGTACCTCAAGTCACATCACTTCGCATTTTGGGAATGCCATTTCATGCAGACGGCTCCGGTACCGACTTACTACCACAACTTAACACCACAGTCATGCAGTTGATGCACTTAATCCGACGGATCTGCACCCAGCAGAGCGGTCTTAAAGAACAGGACATCGTTCAGGCACTTCTGACCAGCCGCATCGCCTACGGCACCCCATACGTCCAACTACGTCCCAAGGAACACTCTAAAATAGATGCCCTAATTCGGAAATCGTATAAGCTGGCCCTGGGACTTCCCGCTTTTACACCTACAGACAACCTTCTCAAGCTTGGACTCCATTACACCTTGAGCGAAATTCTGGAAGCGCAACGAGCAAGCCAACTAAATCGACTAGCTCTAACTCCAACGGGCCGGGTGGTTCTGGACAAACTGGGCTACCCCATCCCTGCACCATCTAACGCGCCTACCCGGATCCCTATAAACATACGAACCAACATCAAAGTAGCCCCCCATTCCAAGACCACATGCACCCGGAATACAACAAAGGGAGAAGACAGGCGAGAATAAGATACTTACGCAATAAATTAACCGACAACCCGGATGTATATTATACAGACGTTCGCAAGAAATCCCCACCGCCAGGCCCACGTTGCAGTGGTCGTGGGTTCCGAAGGACATCAATCTCAGCTGCAACAGTCCGAACAACCGACACCGATGTCGCAGAAGAGACAGCCATCGCCCTAGCGGCCACCTCCAGCAAAAAGCAAATTATTACAGTCATTACGGACTCTCAACAGGCGTGCCGGCATTACCTATCAGGACGAATATCTCTCCATGCGCTCACACTACTAAAACACGCCAAAACTATCCGACCATTCACATTGTTTTGGACGCCTGGTCATGCCTCCCTCCCGGGGAATGAGGCGGCTCACGCCGCTGCCCGCGACATTTTACACCGGGCATTCCCAAGGGAGGCCGACGACACACCTTCACCTCGCCTCGCCCAGCCAGTCAGTCCCAAAAACATACACGGACATCTTATAATCATTATCGCCGGGAGCGCCCTCCTTTACCCTCCTCCTCACCCATCACTCAATACACAAGACTCTCGAATCTGGCGCAGAATCCAAACACAGACTTACTACAACATGGCAATTTTGCATCATATTTCACCAACTGCTTTTCCCTACAGCTGCACAACGTGCAATACACCAAACACCACCTATCACCTCGTATGGGAGTGCGCCAAAACATCCCAACCAATTCCATCACCTACATCGGAGCAGTGGAGCACAGGCTGACCAGCTTCCAGCTCGAGGATCAGGAGTACCTGATCTCCCGGGCGAGGGCTGCTGGGGAGCCTGAAGGCGGCCTGGACTGAGGCCAACACCCACTCTCCTTTCCCCCTCCCTTTCCCTTAAAAAATAAATGTTATTCCTCCTCCTCCTCCGATAAGGGGTGTTTTGGGGTAAAGCTATGTTATTGTACACCTTTTCCATGAACGATGGGTGTGTGTTATCTTCTCTACAACTGCTCTGTTTCCCGATTTCCAATTATTCGTTTTGACATAATGCTAAGTCGAATACACGAACGTGGCGTGTGTCCAGACCTCTCACAGTTCTTCGGTCGGCCCACCGGTCTATCTGGATATGCATCAGTGTTCGACAGCACCTCATCGGTTTCCACCAATAAACATTCGAATAATTATTCGACGTGATTTATAAAAACAAAGACGACATGCGGGTCCGGTTCATTATAGGTGCGTGAGGATGGATATGCCCAGTTTCAACCACGGCCGTAAGGTTGAAGAAACACTCGCAAAACAAGCAAGCAGAGCGGGGTTAAACAGGCACATTTCAGGGCCTCCACGATCCTCTCGATCGTCATGCCATTGCTGATCCTTAAAGTTATCCACATAGATACGTGAGAATGACCTGCGCCGTGTAGTGGCGCAAAGCTCCAGGCACTCCCCAACTGCGCAAGTGTGGCGCGGCCTGCCTTCGTGTCCGCTTTCGTTCTCGCGGTGGGCGGTCGCCTCCCCCCATAATTCAGGCACACCGATTGTCCCCATTTCAGCTTCTAACGCTAAGGGGGCCCTGAGCACAAAATACAAGTTTGGTTTTTTGACAAGTTCATTTCCCCCCGAAAAACAGCTTATACGAGTTTTATCTCAACTTCAGAAGATATTGAAGATACTTGAGATAACATTTCCGGTAGTCTGGATCCCTCAGCGGAGTTCTGGCCTATTTTCCATGAAGTCCCAAAAGATTCTGTGTACGTATGGAGCACACCAACCTAGGCAGTACCAAAATCATAACGGATGATTATAGTAGGGCCTCTAGCTCCATTGTGTAGTACCATTTGAATCCGAGGTGCAGTTACCACAATAATAAAAACGTTTTAGTAACTGGGCTATGCTATTTCACCCCTGACCTTTTTACGACACTGTACATGAAATTTTGGACGTTTTTCAATATTTCTTGCATTTCGTTTGTGAAAACACGCCTTGTTACCTGAATTGGAGCTGGGTGAGTAATCAAGGGCTAGTTCGCTCAAAATGAACACAGTGTATTCGGTTTTGATATTTTCTTTGAGCATTTCGCGATTGTCTGCATTTGTACTGGTATCAAGTGAATTCTATCTTTTAGTTCTGCACCTTACTTGCCCTAGCGACAACCACTGATCCCAATTGTGCTCTACGTTTGCAGAAGGTTAGGCCCACAAGCAACGAGCTCTCAACTCAGGCCACGGAACCTGAAAGGAGAGCCTCCGGTGTACCTCGGCTGTCAACCTGCGCGGTGAACGACACCAAATTCAGATATCTACTCAACACATGCAACCAGCGCGAGCCCAGCACCTTTGCTTCAGATTTTCAAAGCATGTACGCAACATGCTTCCTTCGCTTCTGAACTTACGACGTGTTTTGGGCAATTACCAGTGCGATGCCATCTCATTTAGGAACCATAAAAAATACCTAAAAAGAGCCGCTAATAAATGTTTTACAACTTTAGTTTTCTATATTTGTAATTGTAGGCATACCGTAAAAATCACAACGCCACCGTTCTCTGTACTGGAATAAATATTATACTTCATATATAATTAAATATGTTGACTGCATATTTTGGAATATGCAGTCAACATGAAGGCTGTTGAAATGTGCTGTACATGCGCCCCAGCTACAATTGCAAGTAATGATCTGATAACTTGTTATGGCGTGACGCATGGCTGAAGAAGTAAATATCATTGTGACTCGTAAATACGCCTCTCCATTAAGACGGACGGATGAGTGCCGACTATCAATCAAGTTTTATCGGGAAAGTGCCAACATTAATAAGTACTTTGCGGTGGTCATTCGCACAATTATCGCACATTCGCGCATTCCTTGCAAAGTATTGACAAAGTCCTGGATTAATAGGCGATATTGTCGAAGATATGTTGTCTTGTCCGAAGGACTCTTCAACTCTTAGTTATATGCACTGTGTTAAGTGAATGTGGAAACATTCACAAAATAGACGGCATATACCTCAGGAGTGCATATAACGAACAAGGGTCAATCTGCAGTGAATTTTGTGCCTTCACAACTTTATCTGAAATATTCATGCGGAAATGAGCAGAGGTAGTGTATAATACATGTGCCAATATTGACAATTTACTGTACATTTACTCACGTAGACACTACGAAACAACCCGCAAGTCTTCGCTACTCGAAAACGCTTACACAGGCCGCTTATGTGTAGCTTTTAGTAATAAAATGTGCAATAAAGGTTCCAACTAACACATATACCGAAGGAACTCCAACAAGAGGAGGTTGCAGGAAGACGGCGTAAAAATTTGTGCATTGCGAAGAAACTGCAATATCCTAGAAAAGACTGTAAAAATGCTATTAACGGCCATCCGGCCCTGAACATTTGCGGGAGTAGGTAGGACGACGAACTTGAGATGACCCACAACCTACAACTGGATGATAAAGATAGAAGAAAGTAACGTGAGTAGAATTATAAAGGAGGAAATGAAACAGCGCATCAGGGACGAGCACGAGACGCAGACGGGACACCGCTGTTTCCGTCAACGTAGTATAGCGTGTTATTACTAACACGTACAGGTTAATACGTTAGTTAGCTATGTCACTGGACCTTATGGTATCAAAATGACTTGTAATTACTATGATGATAATTTCTAAAGCAAAATCGTTATTATGAGCTGAAAATAAAGGTTTCCGACATGGCAAAAAATATCAGCTATGTTTGTGTTTTGCTTCGAGGGATGTAAAACTTCCACACGTTCCTGTGAAACTCATTTTCACTTCGGCAAAGCTTGTAGTCTAACTTTGTGTGTTTGTGCGTTAGAAAGCACATATTCATCAAATACACCATGATATATGCCCGTTAACGGCTTCCCTATTTATAAATTTGCGAAACATGGTAAATATATTGCCCTTGTTTTGTGTGCAAGGTTGTCCTAACCGCCTCTGCGGCTCAGTGGCTAAGCTATTGTGCTACTGAGCAGACGGACGGGAGGTCGATGCGGCTGTGATAGCCATTTCTCCGATAGATGGGAAGCAGTAAAGCCTCAATTTCTCGATATTTTAATGCATTTCAGAGATCCTCAGTTAGCTCGTTCCACCAGGTTAGCTTAGGCCGGGAGCCACCATTACTATTAGGAATTTCTAATACCGCAATGTTGTCTTGAAAGCAAATATAGTATGAACAACGTATGAAGACGTCTTGTTCCTTTTCTTATACCACTTTTTTCAGTTCACAATGTTCTGCAACTGTGGAGCATTCTGTAGCAAGATAACGCTGACCCTGGGCGGTAGCGAAGAGGCCCTGGAGTTCGAGCACCGTGACCTCAGGCTCAACCGGGTGCTAGTGGAGAGGGCGTGGAAGAGAAGGTCAATTTTCTCATCGCTGGCCGCAGAATCACTGTGGAAACATGTGGCGTCAAGGCGCACATTACAGGATTCGCATCGGCAAGCATGACTGATGGTGGGTACAGCTTTATCGCTTATATAAGCGATTCGCTTTAACTCAGGTGCGCGCCTGCACTTAAAAACTGAATATTTTAGCTAAAAAATGGTTCTACAATGTACAGATTTGTATTGCGTGGTAAACCAAATGATTTGAACAATTCGTCTCAATTTCTTGATTCCTTACATGCGAAAAAAATCTAATTAAATTCTTCAACAACTTCTCGCCGGACGCGGATATGTTTATTTCAGGTCATTTCAGACTGAGTCGAAAGTAAATTTAACATCAGGCAAATATATTTTATGGGCTGGGATGCTCTGGACCAATGAAACTAGCAGTGCAGCCTTGGGTCGCCTTCGTTTTGTTCCCATTGACTACCAAATAACAAGCACTGTACAGCGCGTGTCTTTCAAAAGTAAAATGAAGGACTATTGATGGCTCCTAATCATGTCTTTTGTCGCAAAAACTTGAGAACGTAATCAAAACATTGAAATCAAACTTAAGTCACCGCAACGAGGTATGGAAACAGTCATAAAAGCAAAGCTTAGTGACAGGGAGAGTGAAATAAAAAGAGGGAGGCAGAGAGGGACGTAGGGACAGTATTTGGCCCGGACGTCACTAGCCTAGAATAATCTAGTTTGATCTCAAGTGTTCTCGTTGTAATTCCACGTTCCGAGAACCAATCGCACCAAAAGATAAATACTGCCAGGGCAGCTGCCGCAGCATTTCCGACACTCGCCTGCGCACTTTACTTCGCCCTCTGTGTAATCTTCGAGTTGTCCCAGACGCACTAGTTTGCTCAAATAAACCCTAGTTTCCTTTGAGAGAGCTGAGTCGTCTTTGTCTGCTTGGGAATATTAAAATAACGTTGCGCATTTGGTCCTATGTCATGTGGAAGACACCCCTAGTCAACTCAAGAAAAATTCTGCAGCCGGGTCTAACATATACGGCCACAAACTGACTGACAATGGAAAATCAGGGTAATGGAATGGCACCACCTTTGAGTCAAGTAATAGGACAGAGAGCGAACTTTGTGGAAAGCAAGGATGCGAACAGCAGTTGCAGTACGTTATTTCTTGGGTGTTCCTCATGCAGTGGTAGAAATATGGGCATGACATCAAAGACCGCGATGAGCTAATTTTTTTTTTGCCGGAAGACCGAACACTTTCAACTATCTAAAATCCAAATTTACGTACCTGGAGCCCAAAAAATACCGGAATGTTAACCCTAAATTGTAGTCTCTCTTACTAGAAGATGCAAAGGTTACTTTAGCATGTTAATAATTTGTGTGTTCGAATCGGATTTACTCTGCTCCCTTTGGCTCTTACATTCGCTGCACTCTTTTTAACCATCTCAGGAAGTACGTCTATCTTCACGGAGCTGGACCATATTCATGAGCAAGCGACAAACCATCCGCTTCAATTCGTCTATGAGCCCATGTCAGCTATTATCAGGTAAAAAGAAGAATGTCCATTCTCTTGAACCTTTTTATGCCGAGAAATCGTGAAAAGGAGAATTGAACCCGAAAAATTCAAAACTAAAAATAAATTAGCTAATCTCGTGCATAAGTATTTTATCAGTGGTTGTTTAAAACTCGTATACCAGCGTTGTTTTGAAAAAAAAGGCCTCGGTAATTACGGGCAAATATTTTGCCCTGAATGAACATAGGTAAACGAAGATGGCAGCGAGAAAGCGTAGTGTTTGTGCCGAGACGGTGCCATACCTCACACAATAGTTGCCCAGCAAGACCAGATATTGTCCCTACTCTGTGCATTCGCCGCTGCAGTGGTGAACGCGTAGTGAACTTCAATGTAACCAATGTCTCCTTCTATCATTTCTTGATTGCACACATCCTTACTCTTTTACCCTATCCCCTTTTCCGCACCGCTCCCTTTCTGAAGAAATGAGCAATTAGAGGCTTACATTCTCCGCATACCCACCAGTTGCTGTCTTGAATTTGCTTGAATTAGAAGGTCAGATTGACCAAAGGCCTCCCGGGATTTGAACGTTGAAGTAGGCTCTAAGAATTGGCTCTAAAAGCAAGGCTGGCGTAGCACATGCGTGGACGAAGAACCAAGCGCAGTTATTGCGGCAGAGAAAAATGGAAGAAAAACAGAAGAAAATTTTGAAACTCGCAATAAGGCGTAAGTGAAGGCACAAAGGCTCTACGCAGCCTTCACGACCATTACGAAATCCGCGATTGCAGCCAATTTGCTTCTTCTTCACTGCCGCAACGACCTTTACTCCATAATTGTTGCTATAAGTGTGAGCTTCTTTCATTTTCGGCGGGAGAGAAGTCGTAATCATTGTACATCACTTGGAGGGGCGTACGCTATGACGAGTTTTTCTCGTTCCGAGCAAGTGTTGCCATGATAACGGCGAACGATGTAGTCTCTCTGGTTCCGAACAAGGGTTGCTACGGTTAGGGCAAACGCTCAATTTTTTTTGCCCAATCTTGCCCAATCTCCCTAGGTTGGTATGCTTGGCTTGACAAAGCTGGGCCGGGGACGCTGGTCGGTCGCCGCGAAGCACGTACACACGAGCGTTCGGCATCTGCATGGTTTCTTTAACTTCCGGGCGGTCACCGCAATCTTGGCTCATCTCCGTAAGTGCTATGCTTGGCTTGACAAACGGGTGCAGGGCCGCTGGGAAGTCGTCGCGAGGCACGCTCGGCAATTTCTTGGTACTTTTAACCGGGGCACAAAAAGTTACGATTTGCTAAACAGCTTCGCTATTAAAAATACATACCGTAGTGTCAAAAAGATACGGCAAGACAGCAACAGCATTTTAACCACCCGCGAGAGGTGCAGCGTCTAAAAAAGATACAAGTAAGTTATCTGTTTTTCGAGTCGTGAAACTCATCGTGTTCTTACGCAAGTTCTTCCTTTCGTGAGTATATGTTGAAACCTTGGGAAAAGAACGTTTTCGCTTCTGACCGCGGTGCAGCTAGAGGAGGCAAAGCCATTGAGAAATGGAGCGCAAAGGCCGGATTAGCAGTGGGTTAGCAACGTGCTACTTGTGAAAGAACTTCCATTGTGCGGGTGGTGCTCTCATGCGTAGATCATTTTAACAGGGACGTATCGTTCCTACGTAAGAGAGTCGGCAGAATATACCATCGCGTTGACGACGCAGTGCGCAAAGCCGACGTAGAGAGTTATAAGCGTCTTGACGCATGTCCGTAGCTTGGCGCTTACAGTGTTTAAAAAAACCTGTGCGCACCTCTTGCTATTCTCTTGAAGGCATGTCTTACGCTTTAGGAGTACACAATTACGGTCATATTCGGTCTCTTCGACTGGGGGGCTTATGGAAGTTCGGGGTATCACTGTTCGTATTCCCACCCTGAAGTACCCCGCTGATTTAAAGACGCTCACGAAACCATCTGGGTTAAATAACAAGCATCGGAACAAAGAACCTTTCACAGGTGGAATTCAATCAGTAGTACATGCAAAGCTCGGCATTTATATTCAAAAGTACCTAAAGAAAACGTGAATTATGGCGTACATAACCGGAGGACAGCTAGGGCTGATTGGTGTGATCTGAGACTAATTTTCAGATAGCGCATTCTGACAGCTCCGCATTCTTAAGTGTCCCTTGGGAGTTTGAGTGGCACGCTAGAAACGAACAGCAATTGAAAATTAGTTACTTCGGCACAACAGAGATTAACATTTGACGAAGGCCAATTTTATTGCGGTGCTTTTTCCTTTCCTTCCCATCGCTCTCCGTCGCATTCCATAGAAACGACTGGCGAAACTTCCACCCTCTCACCAACCTGCTGTACCTGCTGCACATTACGAAGCAGATGTACCGGCGCTACAAGCCACAGTTCCGAAATCTGACAGATCGCTACCAGGCGCTCATCTGGTCAGAGATCGGCAGCCTGACGGACCACCCTACCTGGACTACTACTCCCTCGGCCACTTCATCGACGTTAACTTCAAGACGGATGCCAAGTAGAAGGATGCCAACACAGGACAGACTTTGGACTTCCAACGCTGCAATGTGGATAGTGGTTGGACATACGGTGCAGTAGTTTGCTACCGCAGAAACCGAGGCGTTGTAAAGAGTGATCGAAGTATTTTGTATGTGTCTTGTAATTCAACTAAATTGCGTACCACAGACAATGGAACCTTCATCGAAATGAACTCTTAGCTCAGTGATGTTTTATCGAATGTGTAATCTGGTGTAATCATAACACTACGGCCAATTCATCCGACCGACCGGGAACTACCTCTTTTTGATCACCCTTCGCGCCCAGCGCATTCATTTGGTGTATGAAGCGAGTAGTTTATTTCGCATATGTCTTTCTTAGGGCTTTGTAGCTCGGCTGGTATTGTGATGGCTGCGGGAATCTCAGTTGCGTTCCTTACCGCACTTTAGGACGACAATAAATGCGCTTACAACTGAAGAATTATTTTCTACGGTGATTACAAGGTCTTCGTGTACCCGAGCTCGCATAATAGAGATATCCATCAATATATTACTCCTCTCAAACTCTCCCCATCATCTCAATTCTGCAATCTGCTTTGACCAGAGAAGCCAATAAAACTGTATACTCGAAAAATGTGAAAGCCTGAAAAGAGAAATGTTTGAGCACCAAAAGCCATCTTGCGTGTTTTGAAGGCCAAACTGTGGTTATGCTTATTCTGGATTTACTGACTGCGCCAGCGTATTTGCCGTCACCCTGCTACATATTATTTGCGTCTCTCTTCTTTTTTTTTTTTTTTTTCGTTCTTTTGGACGAATTACTTCGTCCGGCTTCTTTTCTGCTACACCGTGACTGCGTCTCTTTCTTGGCTTCATTTCTTTGCCTTACTGGTGAATAACGTCCGCGGGCACACCCACACACGCCACAGCTTCCTAGAATCAATGTTTAGCGCACCTGGTGCGCCTGTTCTACTCACGGGGGATCATGTTCAAGTGGAACGCACTATTCTACAAATTTTACAGTTAGAATTGACAGTTTGTGCATTTTGTAAAAAGAGTACATTAGCCTTTCAAAGCTCCGAAGTGCACACCAATCCCCCGAATCAGTATGCAAATAAGAACAACTATTTTTGTTCTACCACCAGCAACGTGCTAGGATTGTCCAGATAATAACGAGAAAAGCTGGGATAGCCCAGTAGGTAGAGACAGAGAGAGAGAGTATATATTATTCTGCAAAAAAATCACGCCATATCCACGGAATGAATGATGATAAGTGGGGCGAAGCTCGAGAGGGGGAGATCATCGGTAACCGTAACTCTCCCGTGAAAGTTCGCCCATTACATCATTAAGAAAGACGTAAGACTGTGTGCGTACATTGTACAAATCAACTTTATTTTCGGAGTCAATGCTCCCAGGCCCAGACCTGGTGAAAGACCCCGCGCCATCGAGGACTACCCCGCACCTACACCACAATTTGTCACGTAGGATGGGACACAACGGTAAAGAAAGAACTTTTATTTGGGGCGAACTTGTGCCCGAACAAGACGAGAGAGGAAACGAGCAAGGTCCTTGCGTCTCGTTCGATCTCCGAGAACGACTGCCTGCGTTCGTGGCGTGATCTCTTGCGTGATCTCCCCCTCGCAGTGCACGTGCGCTCGCGCCTCCGTTGGCGAACACAGACAAGCTCGCGCTCCCAGTGCAGAGTTTGCGCTGCCGGTTGCAGCCGGTTCTTGCGCGTGCAACGCGGCCCACTTTGCGACATCTCCGAAAGCATGCGGCGGTCACGTACCACGAGACACAAGGGATGGACAAACCCATGACTTAAGGAGCTTCACCCCTAAAAAAAGAGAGAGCACTTGGTCGGATTCCTCATTTGGGGATCCCGTTAAAGCTTGCTAACGTCTCCGCACGTCCACCAGCTCAAGCTGCGCTTTTCTGTGGGAGCTGGCCAGTTCTCTCTCCCCACTGCTCATTGAAAGCGATTTGGATTGGGGATTGGTGATCAGGTTTTTTTGGCATGCCCATATAATGTGGTAGAGGGTGCAGAATTCAACGCAGAATGGCTGGTGGCGTGGTACTGGGTGGGATTAATAGTGGGAAGTTTAGATAGGTGTGGGAGCGTGTTCCTCTGCAAAAGCCTGAGTTTATGCTCCTGGTTCTTCGTTAGAGAGAAGTGCCCAGGAGGATACTGCTGCCTAGCCACCTGAAGTGATGTGTGATCCCTCTTGAGTCTATTCTAGACGAAGAAGAGGCCATTTAGCAGTATGTGAGGGCGATGCAATGTTGTCACGTAAACGTTTCCGATGCGTATGTGCCCGTGTTGAGCAAGACGAGGGCGCCGATTGACCAGTTCTGCTCAGAGAAAAAGGAAGACGCGAAAAGAATAAAACATTTCGCTCAACAATTGATTATAGCCATGCCGCTATAATAGACCATATTCGCATACAGGCTGTTTGCATTGCATGATACGGAGAGGCCTCGTTATGACAAAGTCCTCAGTACAGGATTTTTTGTTAAGTGCGGGAATGATTAGTTTTTAGTTCGTTGCAGCGGGGAAACAGAAAACATTTCGGATGAAGCGATCGTGTTATACAATGAATTTCTGAACTTCAAGCTGCATTTAGCCGCTGCTTTCGGGTGGCCCTGCCTGTTTATTTATGTTTCAACGTAATAATCTCGGCATGCTGAACTACTCGACGCACAGCCGGCGTGGACGGGAACATCGCCCGCACCTACATTGTATGTAATCATCATCATCATCATCATCATCATCATCACCAGCCTATCTACGCCCACTGCAGGGCAAAGGCCTCTCCCAGTATTCTCCAATTACCTCGGTCCTGTGCCACCGTGACCAATTTATCCCCTCAAACTTCTTGATCTCATCTGCCCATCTAACTTTCTGCCGCCCCCTGCAGCGCTTGCCTTCTCTAGGATCCACTCTGTTACCCTTAATGACCGCGGTTATCTTGCCTTCGCATTACAAGCCCTGCCACGTCCATTTCTTCTTCTTAATTTCTACTAATATTTCTTTAACACCAGTTTGCTCCCTGACCCACTCCGCTCTCTTCTGTCCCTTAATGTTACACCTAGCATTTTCCGCTCCATTGCCCGCTGAGTCGTTCTCAATTAAGGTGAACCCTCTTAGTGAGCCTCCAAGTTTCTGCCCAAGTAGGTGAGTACCGGTAAGATGCAGCTGTCATACACTTTCTTCTTCAGCGACCGAATGGTAGGCTGCTATTCATTATCTGGGAATGTCTGCCCATATGCACCCACCCCATTCTGATTCTTCTAATTATCTCATGCCTCAGGTTGGGATCTGGGGTCACAACTTGGCCTAAGTAGATATATTCGCTTACCACTTCCACTGCCTCGCCACCTATCTCAAGCCGCTGTGCTCTTCCCGAGGTATTGACCATTACTTTAGTTTTCTGCATATTAATTTTCAGGCCGACGGTTCTACTCTGTTCGCCCCAGTGCGGAAAGCATGCTTTGCAATTCGTCCCCCGGAGTTACTTAGCAAGGCAAACGTCATAAGCAAATCTGAGGTTACTGAGGGTATTCTCCATAACCCTTACTCCCACCTGTTCCCAATCCAACGTCTGAATACTTCTTGTAAGCATGCTGTGAATAACATTGAAGATCGTGTCTCCTTGTCTGACACCCTCCCTTATAGGTATTTTACTGCTCTCCCTATGGAGGATGATGGGTAGATTAGACCCATTGTAGATATCCTCTAGTATTCTTACATAATGCTCATCTACCCCCTGGTTCCGTAATGCTGAATGACTGCTAGGGTTTCGACCGAGTCAAATGCTTTCTCATAATCTATGAAGGCAATATATAGGGGTTCAGTATACTCAGCGCACTTCTCTATCACCTGATTGATCGTGTGAATATGGTCCATTGTTGAATAACCTTTACGGAACCCTGCTTGTTCTTTAGGTTGACTGAAATCTAAGGTTGCAGAGATTCGGTTAGCGATTACCTTGGTAAATACCTTGTAGACGACTGACAGTAAGCTGATCGGCCTGTAATTTTTCAAGTCCTTAATGTCGCCTTTCTTACGGATTAGGATGATGTTCGCGTTCTTCCAAGATTCCGGTACACTTGCGGTCATTAGGCATTGCGTATACAGGTTTGCCAGTTTTTCAAGTACAATTTCGCCGCCATCCTTCAAGAGGTCTGCTGTTATCTGATCCTCACCACGTGCTTTGCCCCCTTTCATTTCTTTCAAGCCTTCCTTACTTCTTCGGTCGTTACTGGTGGGATGTCTATCTCCTCTGAACTACTGTCTCGTTCGGCATTATCCTGTATGTCCCGGCTACTGTACAGATCCCTATAGAACTCCTCGGCCACTGTGACTATTTTATCCCTATGTGTGATGACATTGCCTTGCTTATCCTTAAGTGCATACAGCTGATTTTTCCCCACGCCAAGACGTCTCTTCACTGCTTTCAGGCTACCTCCGTTTTTTACAACGTATTCGATCCTCTCCATATATACTTCCGTATGTCAGCTGTCTTCCGCTTATTGATTAACTTCGAGAGCTCGGCTAGTCCTATTCTGTCAGCTGCGGTAGAGATTCTCATGGTTTGCCGTTTCCTGATTAGATCTTTCGTCTCCTGTGAACGTTTACCAGTATCCTGTCTAGCCATAGTGCCCCCGACGTCTACTGCACACTCCGTGATAATGCGTGCAAGGTTTTCGCTGGCTTCCTGTGTCGTAAGCTCGGCTTCCATGTTAAGGGCGGAATATCGGTTGTGCAGCGCGATCCTGAATTCTTCTACTTTACGTCTTACTGTTAGCTCATTTATCGGCTTCTTTCGTACTAGCTTGTTGCGGTCCCTCCTCAAATCTAGCCTAATTCGAGATCTTACCATACGGTGGTCACTACACCTTACCCTTCCGAGCACTTCCACATCCTGCACAACGCCAGGGTATCGCATAATATGAAGTCTATTTCATTTTTGTGCTCCCCGTTCGGGCTCCTCCAGGTCCACTTCCGACTCTCCCGTTTACAGAAGAAGGTATTCATTATGCGTAGGTTATTCCGTTCTGCAAACTCAACTAGTAGGTCCCCCCTGCTATTTCTACAGCCCAGACCATAGTTCCCAACTGCCTTGTCTCCAGCCTGATTCTTGCCTACTTTAGCATTGAAGTCCCCCATAACTACGGTATACTGTGTTTTTACTTTAGCCATTGCCGATTCCACATCTTCATAGATGCGTTCCACTACTTGGTCGTCGTGGCTGGATGTGGGCGCGTAGCCCTGCACCACCTTGAGCTTGTACCTCTTATTGAGCCTAATTACAAGAACTGCTGCCCTTTCGTTAATGCTATAGTATTCGTCTATGTTGCCAGCTATGCTTTTATTGACTAGAAATCCCACTCCCAGTTCTCTTCTGTCCTCTAGACCACGGTAACACAGGACGTGTCCATTTTTCAGCACCGTAAAGGCTTCACCTGTTCTCCTAACCTCGCTAAGCTCTATTACATCCCATTTAATGCCCTCTAATTCCTCGAACAACACCTCGAGACTTGCTTCGCTAGATAAGGTTCGCGCGTTAAACGTTGCCAGGTTCAGATTCCATTGGCGGCCTGTCCGGGTCCAGGGATTCTTAGCACCCTCTGCTACGTCACAGGTCTGACCGCCGCCGTGGTCAGTTGCTTCGCAGCCGCTGGGGACTGAGGGCCGAGGTTAATTGGCGTATTCATGGGAGGTTGTGGCCGTTACTACACCAGGGTGGCCAATCCGGCTCTGGTGAGGGAGTGCGTTGCCGGCAATGGTCGCCGGGATCAGGCCGCACCCCAAGCCCCAAGTGCAATTCCAGAATTGCGTAGTTCCTTTTTTTTTTTTTTACGCGAATGGCTTATTCCGTTTTCGGAGCTGGCTTTTAACTACTGGGCGCGGGCCCACGCGGTTCTGCATGCTTCGCAGTTAACATTTCGACACGGCGGGGCCTCCCTCTCGCTAAAGAAAATGAAAAAATAAAAAGCAGCCCGAGCAACATACCTGAGCTCTTTGCTTCCAACACGTAGCATTTCCTTCCAAAAAAAGCCTGAGATCGGCAGGGGAAACTTCGAGAACGCGAATGGCTTATTCCGTTTTCGGAGCTGGCTTTTAACTACTGGGCGCGGGCCCACGCGGTTCTGCATGCTTCGCAATTAACATTTCGACACGGCGGGGGCCTCCCTCTCGCTAAAGAAAAAAAATAAAAAGCAGCCCGAGCAACATACCTGAGCTCTTTGCTTCCAACACGTAGCATTTCCTTCTCAAAAAGAGCCTGAGATCGGCAGGGGAAACTTCGAGAACGCGATGGCTTATTCCGTTTTCGGAGCTGGCTTTTAACTACTTATGAAAACAACCGAGAGAGTCTACGAGCATTCTAAATGCATGTGAAACTCCTGATAAGGTGTGTAAATGGACGAAGCTACAAAACTATTATGACAAACAAATAAGGCGGTGAAGAGGATGTCGTGTTAACTTCATCTTATTCGTAGTCCTATGAAGTTCAGAAGTTACCTTCCACATAAGATGGATCATTGCTTTGGCCTCTGTGTCTAGCCTCTTTCTCACGCTTGCCGTGTCATGTTCAAAATATCGTGGTTCGTACACGGGCGTCTTTGTGAATCAAACAACTCTGTCGTTCATAATGCAGTTTAACGTTCCGTACGAGCTCTTCGTTGGAACGGCTCTTCTTGAGTTTTATATAAGCTACATTTAATCAAACTGTACACATTCGTCATTCGCTGCGCGATTAACCCTTCAGTGTTTTATTGGAGTTTTTACTACCAATATTCAATAATATGAACCATAATAGGATAGAAGCACGCTTGCATTTCTAGTGCCTCGTTTTTTATGTGCTCTTACTTAAAAAATAGATATTCTTGAAGCGGAGCAGTTTAATTATGTTCCCATTACTGACCAGAATTTGACACGGGTTTCATTCATATGTAGAACCTGTATTCAAAACTTTGTGCAGCCTGACACGTTCCTGTTCAGGCAGGAGTTTGGTTATTGCTATCTTATTTAGCACACTCACTTTCAGTCCTGGCAATAAAGGACTTGTTCAAAATATTTCCCGCTTTCTTCCCTCTCTCTACATTCTATTTGTGCTGCCTGCTCTCTCTCAAAGAAACCACCCATTAGCTTTGTGCGAGTTAGTGTTACCTGTAGAATGATTCTTGAGAAACCTGTCATTCTCTACCAAACTACTTCGAATGCCAGCAAGTATTTTGATACAAACCATTAGTTGACTCGTTAACCAAAACTTCGGAGTCCTCCGTCGTCGTAACCCAGTCATCAACGGCCAAATGGTCGAAGGCGCCAGGTTAATATAAGTGAAGTAATGGCGGAAGTCACGACTTACATAAATTTCTGTCATTACGAAAGTCGTACCCAGGTCAATTAAATGCTACGGTAGCTCCACTGCTTCAGCCGACTTTCCTAATAAAGGATTTTGGGACTACATTGTGGCCTAGAACCACCTGCATGTGCTGTGTTAAAACGCGTAGTTTGGCCGACAAGAGTAAATAGCCCGACTAAGAAAAACAGCCTCAAACGACGGGACGAAGAAAGTAGACTAAACCACAGGTGCTGACTGAAGTCTAGTAGACTAAAGATGATGGTGTTCGTCTTCCCAGGCCGGTGCCGATCAGGAACCCAATCGCCGGGTGCGGTTGATTTGGCAAGTAGCTCACAGTGCAATAGTGTTGAAGTTCTTGGACATGGCGGTCGGATTGACGAAGTTGAGGTTTTTGATTCGATGAGGGAAACTAGGACTTATATACAACTTTCATTTCTTTAAGTTCTTGTTCATGCCTTTCATTCCAGCATTTCCTGCTTGGGAACGTAATTGGCTAGAGAGCGCTGCCTTACTACAAGATGCTGCGGCGCCAGCACCTTCTAGGCCTAACCTGTCCACGGTGGCAGATCTCAGCTTCGCCTTTGAAATGGAGAACATCTAGGGCAAAAAACGTGCTCCGTGGCGATGCACAAGTAGCTCACTGACCTTTCAGTGAAAGTCGCAGGTACTCCGCCGGTCATTTGAAAGACTGAGGTTCGAATTTCTCAGAGCAACAACGGACACCCGACTGAATCCTCCCCTTCGGGAATTGCGCAATAATCAAACGCCAAAATAAAATATTCATTTCTCCACTTTTTCCGCAGCTTAGGTTTCCGTCACCGCCGCGATAATGCAAATTGCGGTAGAACACCAAAAAAAGTGTTTTGCCAATGATTAGTGACGAGAACAATTAGTGTATGGGAGTAATAAACAATATTTTTTACTGTAATCGAAGATGGTCGAGGCAACTCTCTCGAGGGAAACTGGAGGGAATGAGCCTAAAGTGATTGTGGTGGAGGAGAGACAAATAGTAAACGTTGCCGACGCTAAAAAAATATCAGGACTTGTACGTGCAGCGGCTTTTGAGTAAGAAGTTGCCGGACGACACTTACTTCTGCGCAGTACAATAAGCTGGAAACAGAGGTAGGGCATTCTGGCCAGACGATGCTAGTCTTAGTTACGAACGCAGTTATGAACGTGTGCCTACATACGTTCGCATGGTTCGACTGCTGGTTATGCAAGCCAAACATTGGCGGCTAACACATTCACCATATTTGTCTCAAATGCGAATCCTAAATGATGAATAACAAAAGACATTCAAAGAACACCCTTTCCAGAAATAATAAATGCAGGTCTTTCTTACTTATTCGCCATAGTGGCGAAGAGAGACCAATTGTTACGTAGCCTGTGGCCCTAAAAACATGGAGACTTCTCGTGCGTTGATGCTTATGACGGACAGGTTACAGTCAACACCACTTTTTTGCAGTTAATAAACTGGAAAGCATAGGTAGGAGATGCTCGTGGGAGGATGCATGTTTTGGGTAAAGGAAAATGTGGAAGTTTGGACCCTTGCCATATCTCCTTAAAATACGAAGCGTAAATGTGATTGGAAAATACGTTGAACGGACAGCCTTTTAGTAGCATACGGATGAAGGTATGACTCATGGTGGGGCTATGTAGCGCGAAGACGCGCATGTTCGTGCGTTCGTCATTTCTCTCAAATATCAAGTGTAAATGAAGAATTAAAGAGACGTTCAAACAAAAGCCTTTGCACTGATTCGGATGCAGGTTCTTGGTATTGTATTAGCCATTGTGGTGGAGAGAGACAAATAGTAAGCGTCAGAGGTGGCTGAAAATATAGAGAGTTCTCAGTTGCGGCTGTGTTTAAGTGACAAT
>JABSTR010003130.1:0-84310 GCA_013339765.2 Haemaphysalis longicornis | reverse complement strand
GCCAGTTACCCGCTCATGACAGGCTGTAGACGTTGAGTCACGCCCCGGGGGTTGAAAAGAAGGTCCCCTTCTCCCCCGTGTAGTCAGAGTGGCGCTGGCTACCACCCTCAAGCGTCAGATACACTTCTAGTAAATATAAATAGCCCAGAAAGTGAAGGAGAACACAGTCGCCCAATAGCCGAATTGGTAAGGCATTCGACATGTAATCGAAAGGCGTGGGTTCGGTCCCCACTCTGGGCGCGTGTTTTTCTTTCTTTCTTTCTTCTGTATATTAAAAAAATGTTTACTTCATTAACCGTAGTGAAAAAAAAGATCCTAACCACACCCCTATGCCTCCTTTGGCGTTGTAGACTGCTGCCTATCTTTTCTGTATTTCCTCAACGAGCCCCTCATTTCCTTACTATATTATTTTGCGAAAGCCTAGCGAGGGTCTCGGTTCTGGCAGCCTTGATGCCTAAGTAGCATAAGAGGGCTTCCCCGCCAGTTACCCGCTCATGACAGGCTGTAGACGTTCCACGCCCCGGGGGTTGAAAAGAAGGTCCCCTTCCCCGTGTAGTCAGAGTGGCGCTGGCTACCACCCTCAAGCGTCAGATACACTTCTAGTAAAATATAAATAGCCCAGAAAGTGAAGGAAAACACAGTCGCCCAGACAGCCGAATTGGTAAGGCATTCGACATGTAATCGAAAGGCGTGGGTTCGGTCCCCACTCTGGGCGCGTGTTTTTCTTTCTTTCTTTTCTTTGTATATTAAAAAATGTTTACTTCATTAACCGTAGTGAAAAATAAAAGATCCTAACCACACCCCTATGCCTCCTTTGGCGTTGTAGACTGCTGCCCTATCTTTCTGTGTTTCCTCAACGAGCCCCTCATTTCCTTACTATATTATTCTGCGAAAGCCTAGCGAGGGTCTCGGTTCTGGCAGCCTTGATGCCTAGGTAGCATAAGAGGGCTTCCGCCAGTTACCCGCTCATGACAGGCTGTAGACGCTGAGTCACGCCCCGGGGGTTGAAAAAAGAAGGTCCCCTTCTCCCCGTGTAGTCAGAGTGGCGCTGCTACAACACCCTCAAGCGTCAGATACACTTCTAGTAAATATAAATAGCCCAGAAAGTGAAGGAGAACACAGTCGCCAAGATAGCCGAATTGGTAAGGCATTCGACATGTAATCGAAAGGCGTGGGTTCGGTCCCCACTCTGGGCGCGTGTTTTTCTTTCTTTCTTTCTTCTGTATATTAAAAAAATGTTTACTTCATTAACCGTAGTGAAAAATAAAAGATCCTAACCACACCCCTATGCCTCCTTTGGCGTTGTAGACTGCTGCCCTATCTTTCTGTGTTTCCTCAACGAGCCCCTCATTTCCTTACTATATTATTCTGCGAAAGCTAGCGAGGGTCTCGGTTCTGGCAGCCTTGATGCCTAGGTAGCGAAGAGGGCTTCCCGCCAGTTACCCGCTCATGACAGGCTGTAGACGCTCGAGTCACGCCCCGGGGGTTGAAAAGAAGGTCCCCTTCTCCCCGTGTAGTCAGAGTGGCGCTGGCTACCACCCTCAAGCGTCAGATACACTTCTAGTAAATATAAATAGCCCAGAAAGTGAAGGAGAACACAGTCGCCCAGATAGCCGAATTGGTAAGGCATTCGACATGTAATCGAAAGGCGTGAGTTCGGTCCCCACTCTGGGCGCGTGTTTTTCTTTCTTTCTTTCTTCTGTATATTAAAAAAATGTTTACTTCATTACCGTAGTGAAAAGAAAAGATCCTAACCACACCCCTATGCCTCCTTTGGCGTTGTAGACTGCTGCCCTATCTTTCTGTGTTTCCTCAACGAGCCCCTCATTTCCTTACTATATTATTCTGCGAAAGCCTAGCGAGGGTCTCGGTTCTGGCAGCCTTGATGCCTAGTAGCATAAGAGGGCTTCCCGCCAGTTACCCGCTCATGACAGGCTTAGACGCTGAGTCACGCCCCGGGGGTTGAAAAAGAAGGTCCCCTTCTCCCCGTGTAGTCAGAGTGGCGCTGGCTACCACCCCACTCAGCGTCGATACACTTCTAGTAAATATATAATAGCCCAGAAAGTGAAGGAGAACACAGTCGCCCAGATAGCCGAATTGGTAAGGCATTCGACATGTAATCGAAAGGCGTGGGTTCGGTCCCCACTCTGGGCGCGTGTTTTTCTTTCTTTCTTTCTTTCTGTATATTAAAAAAATGTTTACTTCATTAACCGTAGAAAAAAGAAAAGAGCCTAAACACACCCTATGCCTCCTTTGGCGTTGTAGACTGCTGCCCTATCTTTCTGTGTATAAATATATATATATCATATATAAATATATATATTATATATATATAGATAATATATATAGATATATATATATATCAACTATATTATATATCTAATATATCTCTATATTAAAGATTCTCTATATAAATCTAGATAGCGAGCAGCGAGAGAGAGACCGAGAAAATCCTAAACAGAAAGATACGGGACGACGTACTTGGTAATGGTACATATCAAGGTTTCAGACGTCATTGCCAGTGCTATTCGGATTTTTTACAATTATTTCATAGGGCCAAATGACGTGTGTTTGTCATGTTTCTTTGATACAGTGATAAATAAGCGAAAATATAAGTCAAGAAAAAATCCGCCGTTTTTCTGGGAGCGGTAGTGGAACCCACATCTCCGCATAACTGGTTCGGTGCACTGAACATTATGCTATCCCGCAACGTTTCCTTTCTCGACTTTAAAGCGGGGTTTATATTTACAAATGCTCTGAGGCCGGTCAACTAGCGCCGCCCCTCGACCACCGCGGGAGACGTAAAACGTCTTTTTTTCGTGCGGCCGCCACGTAAGACGTGGTCAGAGGCTGGAGTTAGCAATTGGCATATCCGAACTGCTGGAGCCAGTGCCCTCGTAATGCATGTAGCAGAACAGAAAGATACGGGACGAGGGAATCGGTAATGATACATATCAAGGTTGCAGACCTCATTGCCAGTGCTATTCGGCTTTTTTCGAATTATTTGATAGGGCCGAATGACGTGTGTTTGTCATGTTTCTTTGATACAGTGATAAATAAGCGAAAATACAGGTCGAGAAAAAATCCGCCGTTTTTCCGGGAGCGGGAGTCGAACCCACATCTCCGCATAACCGGTACGGTGCATTTAATTGCTCAAATCTACGAGCCGGCAGTTGAATGTGTGCGCCTCCTGGTTGTTGATGATGAGATAAAGTTCCATACTCGAACGAGTTTTCTCAAATCAATTCAGCTCCGCACCACGCGGACATTGGGAATCCAAAATTACACCCCCAATTCGGCCCTGCAAGTCGAAAGAAATGCCAAAAACTCAAAAGAACATAGATGAAAACATAATTAACCTCTCCGGGGTACAGCTTACTATTCATGAGCGGTCGTTAATCTCGCGCGGGCTGACATTTTGCCCAAGTACCGGCCGATACAATGAGTTTAGCTTGCTGAATGATCTGGACAATTTTTCACGGAATTGCGCCTAAAAGAATATTTTTTTTGATAAGCCGGAGAAAGAGCGCACTGCCCCAACCTCCCTCAATGTAGGGCGGCAGTGGACACCGAAATCAGAGCGGGAAAAACACTTGGACTCGTACATTGAGGCCGTTCAAAGAGACGTCCTGCGGGCTTATAACGCTCGCAAACCAGGGGCCCAGAACCTTTCTAAAGAGGAGCGCGAGGCACTTAAGGCACTGGGTGATCGAACAGACATTGTCATAAAACCGGCCGATAAAGGTGGAGGTATTGTAATACTTAGTAAACCAGACTACATTCAAGAAGGCCACCGTCAGTTAAATAACGAATTTTTCTACCAAAAACTTGACGCAGATCCAACTGTTGAACATCAGGAAATAATAACAACAACACTAAATAATCTTGTCAAAATTGGGGAAATAGAGCCACGCCTCTGTAAAGCACTTACAGCAGCACACGCAACGCCAGGAAGGTTTTACATGCTGCCTAAAGTTCATAAAGAAGGGAACCCTGGTAGACCAATAATTTCGGGAAGAGGCACTCTCACCGAACCAATATCAAGCTACATAGACTCCCTGATTAAGAAAATACCCGCTACCCATTCGGCGTATCTTCGTGATACTAACCACTTCCTACGGGAAATCGACAACATAAAAATCCCTGATGGCGCCTTCCTTGTAACTCTAGATGTAACTTCTCTGTACACAAATATACCTCACCGAGATGGGATTGAAGCCCTGGTTGAATCCTATAGCATACATCGGGATCACGAGTCGCCAAGCCCACAAGTTATTGAAACTTTGACCAAGCTAGTGCTGGAGTTAAATAGCTTGAATTCCACAATCAGTATTACCAACAAATAAACGGCACTGCGATGGGTACTCGAATGGAACCCAACTACGCTAATATATTCATGAACGATCTCGAAACAAAATTTCCTATCAACCCGTGAAATTAAACCATTTTTTACAAA
The DNA here is from genome assembly GCA_013339765.2 of Haemaphysalis longicornis. Taxonomy (NCBI): domain Eukaryota; kingdom Metazoa; phylum Arthropoda; class Arachnida; order Ixodida; family Ixodidae; genus Haemaphysalis; species Haemaphysalis longicornis. The sequence continues at coordinate 79,854 of JABSTR010003130.1, read as the reverse complement.
TGCTTTCTGGACGATGTATTCCTTATTTGGACCGGTACGGAAGAGGGCTTAATCGACTTCATCGAGTGTTTTAACAAGGCTCATCCAAGCATCGCATTCACTTATACCTATTCAACCACGGAAATCAATTTCGTGGACGTGCATGTAAATACAGAAAAAGGAGAACTGATCACTAACGTGTACAAAAAACCTACCGATAAGCAGCAGTATCTGCACTTCGACAGTTGTCATCCACGCCACTGCAAAACGAGTATCCCATGCTCGCAGGCCACCGATTTAGGAGTATTTGTTCCCGCACCGAGGACTTCGAGGCAAACGCAGAAAACTTGCACAATGTACTCGCGACGCAGCAATACTCACCACCCATAGTCAACGACGCTATTTGCAAAGCGGTCAACCTTGATCGCCAAGAGTTGCTGCACCATGCAAAAGAACTAAACCAGAAGGGAGAGGCAACCTAGTGTTGACGTTCGGGGGCAATTCCCCAAACATAAACAAAATCTTGAAAAAAGCCCTTCAACATGCTGCAACAGAGTGAACGGCTTTCGAAAATCTTCCTCACCCCTCCTAGTGTCGTATACAGACGCCCCAACAATATTAAAGATTATCTTGTACACGCCAAAACTGAGAGGGCACCCAAGAGTGGGTTTCGAGAATGCGGAAAGGCATGGTGCCGCGTATGTAAACACATGCAGACAACCAAGGTGGCAGAAAGCACCTAACTCCCCATTTTCAAACATCTAATTCACGCGACACTCGACTGCGACTCTCTTATGTGGTTGTACCTTCTGGCGTGCGGTTTTGTTTGAGGCATTCAATACATTGGCCAGACGAACACGGCATTCCACGAGCGCTTCAACAACCATCGCGCACATGTTCGTTCACTCCCGGATCTACTCTTATCCCGACATATTAACTCCGAAAACCACCCGTTGGATTCCATCAGTTACACTTTTACAGAGTGGATTTTCTACTACAAGAGAACGCGAACAACGTGAATCTTATATTATTCGCAAAGTCAATACCGTAAAGGCAGGAATGAATGTTAGCCCGGGCATTATGTCGTCTATACATTCTGTTGAAATCTGGCTGCAGAATATTTCCCTATCTAAATTGTCAGTCTCTGTGTTGTTTAAACAAGTAATCAAGCTATTCCTATTTTATTTTTTCCTTCCTGGGGTTTCCGCAATGGCGGCATATACCACAAACAACATCGAGGCGCCCGCCGTCGTTTACTCCGACAAAGGACCCACGCGACTCCCGCGTGCGGGTAGAAGATTAGTTAAGCGCCTTTTCCCTGCTTCATGGTCAGGGACGACCCCTTCGGCTGCCCGGACAGGGCAGAAGAATAGAGCTAAGAATGATGAATGGCGCTCGCCCGTCCTGCCGGTAGGCGGAATCGTGCATGCTTTGAGCCACAGTGCGGAGATCGTACCTACACTCTTAACGAGCCTTCCTATTTGTCTGTAGGGTTGGCGTCACTGAGACATGTGTGCGGCTGCGACCGCTTCCTGTCAACTCTTCCCGTAATGTCAGTGACCATTATGAATTCTGTGCCCCCCAGTGATGGTGTGAGAGCGTCCCTGTTACTGCTTTGCGCTTTCTTTCTTGTTTCTTCGCTAAGCAGAGCGGCGCCCCTCTGAAGCGGGCGCTACCTGTCACTCGTTCTACAAGCTGACGAACGATGGAGGACAGCGTTTTGAAAGAGTTGTGTACTCTCTCGTTTTCTCTTCTTCTGCATGTTTAGGTTTGTTTTTGTTTTTTTTTTTTTCGTTCTTTTCTTTCTTTTCTTTTTTTTGCAAACCTTCACCTCACCTCGCCGAGGGCGTGTTTGTTGCTACCTTTCTCCCCAAATCCCCCCTCTCTTTTTTTCGGCGTCGTGGACGACGAGCTTATAATTACGTGCACAGAAATACGAAATGTGTCTTGAGAAAGATCGGCATCCGATCGAAACGTCGACCAAATAACAGTTTTGTTAGAAGCTATACCCATTTTACGATATACGTATATATATATATATATATATATATATATATACACAAAAAAATAAAACTTTGAACGATGTAAAAGCACGATTGTTGCCAACGTTTCAGCAAGGAGACTTGCTTTCGTGATACATATATATATATATGTATGTATATATACACAAAGTAGAAGTACGCTCTTCGGAGACTTTATTTCCAACGTTTCGACCTGAGACAGGTCTTCCTCAGGAATGAAAGCTTTGGGTAAAATCGTAAGGACTCAGAGGGGGGGGGCCCCGAAACACAAGCCACATGGGAAACAAACACACAAACGACCACACTCACCATACAGAGCTTATTCTGCCGAAAGCAGGCGAAAAAGAACCTCACAAAAAAAAGGAAAGGAAGAGGCAAGACAGAGGAAAGGAGGAACACACTGCATGAACGCGAGTGGTGGGGATAACAGGAAATGCGACGAGTTCACGGGTGCGAAAGGCCCAAAACATCCGGTGTCTCCGAGAGGGAAAAACTACAAAGCACACGCCGCCACGAGCAGTTTACATGCGCGTCACCGGTAACAAGGAAGGTGGCGGCGTGTGCTTTGTAGTTTTTCCCTCTCGGAGACACCGGATGTTTTTGGGCCTTTCGCCACCCGTGAACTCGTCGCATTTCTTGTTATCCCCACCACTCGCGTTCATGCAGTGTGTTCTTCCTTGCCTCTTTCTTGCCTCCTCCTTGCCAACTTGTTCCTTCCTCTTCCTTTCCTTTTTTTTGTGAGGTTCTTTTTCGCCTGCCTTTGGCAGAATAAGCTCTGTATGGTGTGTGTGGTCGTTTGTGTGTTTGTTTCCATGTGGCTTGTGTTTCGGGGCGCCGCCCCCACTCTGAGTCCTTACGATTTTACCCAAAGCTTTCATTCCTGAGGAAGACCTGTCTCAGGTCGAAACGTTGGAAATAAAGTCTCCGAAGAGCGTACTTCTACCTTGTGCGTATTTCTGCAGCAACTAAGAACTCTACTTCACGAATATATATATATATATATACAGATAGTTCGGCAGTCTACAACGCTAAAAGAGGCATAGTGGTGTTGTTAGGCTCTTTGTTTACTACGGTTAGTGAAGTTAACATTTTTTAATGCACTTAAAAAAGAAAAAAAGAAAGGAAAACGTGCCCAAAGTGGGGACCTAACCCACGCCTTCCGATTTCATATCGAATGCCTTCCAATTCGCTATCTGGGCGACTGTGTCCTCTTCCACTTTCTGTCGTACATAACTTTACTGGAACTGTATCTGACGCTTAAGGGTGGTCCCCTGGTCCCCTTATTTCCTCTTATTTTCTATATATATATATCTATAGGAAATAACGAAACTCATAAGCTTTCGACGCACGTTCCCCCTGGGCTCTCTCCAGCAGCCAAACGGGTAGGACCTGCCACCGCGGAGCTCCCTACCCCTAAGCAAGGTTAGTTAGTACTTGCCCTGGCTGCAGCTCATAGTTTTCCAGCCCCATGGGGTTCTTCCCAGGCAGGCAATCAGCTCAAGCATTCCGTGCGCAAATTCGACCGAGCGCGCAGTATTGCGCGCGCGTTCGATAGAGTGCGCGCGGTATCCCGCTAGAAGCGCGTCAACATCGCACTCACCAGCGAAGGTGGAAGCCGGTCAGGGTCCCTCGGACCACCGGAACGGAGGCGCACGGCGGCAGCACCTCCTCCGAGCGCGAGGACACCAGCAGAAGGGCCCTACCAGTCGCGGTACCTGTTGCGAGTGACAGCGAGCTGCAACAGGTCGGCGCGGCCGTCCGCGACAGGCTGCAGACGCTGCGCGAGCAACTGGCTCGCCTCAGAATACTGGACGGCCACCGAGGACACTGCAGCTTGCACGGCCGGCTATCCCGGGCGCTGGCGGTGCTCGCGCGACACGAGCTGTACTACAGGGCATTGAGCAAGGCAGTGAAGGCTTCGCGCAGTAAACGCGGGACCCCCACGCTTTGCTCGACCGCTCCTGTCCGCGCTGGCAGAAAGAGCGCCGAGTGTGTGCCGCCTTAGCACGAGCGCAGGTGCCAACCTCTCGCGTGGACGGTCGAGCGGCCGTCCGGACGGCCCCGCAGCTCAAGCCGCCCCCTGTCGCGCCGGCGACATCGATGCACCAACCCAAGGAGCAGCAGCTGCAGCCAGAACGCCGGAAGGCAGCAGCTGCGGCATGGCAGCAAGTTCGCCCAAGCCCAGCAGCAGAAGAGCAGCCCCACACCCCCAGCACAGCCGAGAGGAGGGTGGTGGAGTCTACGGCAGCTGCGGGAACACCTAGACCTTGTTCTCCGAGGCGTGGTAAACCTGCTGCCTCGTGATGACCCCCGCTGTCTCCTGTGCGTCCAGGCTGAGCAGGAACGACCACACCCCGTGCCCCATCACTGCGAGGAGCCGCCGCAAACAGTCTTCCGTCATGTTGTGCGTCAGCGGAATATCAACGCGCTCCACCCACATTGTGCGAAATGGATCACGTACCTGCCAAAACAGAGGCCGCAGCTTTGCATAGCGAGGACCTCTGTTCTGACGGTCTTGGTGCCATAGGGAGCTTAAGAAGGTTCCACGCTGGTCGAACACTCTCAACATGTCGTAGACACTCGAGTGACGGCCCGGGAGTTAAAAAGACGGTCCCCTTCACCCCGAGTAGTCCACGTGGCGCTGGCTACTACCCCCAAGTGCAGAAAACAAAAAAAAATCCTTATCATAAATACCCGAGAAAGTGGTGGTGGAACAGTCCCGCCGGTAGCGTAGTGGTCATCTCACCAGACCGTATTCTGGAGGTCGCGGGTTCGCATACCACTCGGTGGGCATTTTTTCACCACTTTCTTCTTGACTAAAAAAATTCTTCATCTGTTTCTATGACCTACCCCATTCCCCTCTTTGCTTTCCGAGGTTTTCTTGACTGCCAACCCTTATTCTGTCTTAAATCACCGAGCCCGTCATTTCCCATTTCTGATTCGCTACATGCACAGCGAGGGCCTCTGTTCTGGAAGTCTTGGTGCCAAATGTAGCTTAAGAGGATCACCACTGGCAGACTCGACATGTTGTAGACACTCGAGTCACAGCCCGGGGGTTAAAAAGAAGGTCCCCTTCACCCCAAATCGTCCGAGTGGCGCTGGCTACCACCCACAAGTGCAGGAAAAAAATACCTTAACATAAATACCCGAGAAAGTGGTGGGGTAACAGCCCGGCCGGTAGCATAGTGGTCATCGCACCAGACTGCTATTCTGGAGGTCGTGGGTGCGGATTCCACCCGGCGGGCATTTTTTCACCTCTTTCTTTTTGACTCAAAAAATTCTTCATCTGTTTCTATGAACACCGCATTTCCCCTTTGCTTTTCGAGTTTTCTGACTGCCAACCCTATTCTATATATATATATAGAGATAGATATATATATATATAGATATATTATATATATATATATATATATATATATATATATATATATATATATATATATATATATATATATTATATTGTGAGCAGTTAGTCGTGCGCCAGCCCTTTGGGACATTGACCGCTACCACAGTTACCTAGTGGCCACTATCCCATACCTCATCTTCCTCTGATAGTCATCCTCATCATCATCACTTCCACCTCGGGGCTCGTGTCCGCCTCTTCGCCGCCAGCTGAGTGTGTGTTTCGCGAGAGCTGCTACGCCTAATAAACGTCCTGTACCGGCTGTCCTTCAAGGCCCTTACAAGTGTCCAAAACATAACAGTTACGTGGCGGTAGGACGGATGACATGAACCATGGTCGATGCTGAAGTGATCTATTTACAGAAAGAGATGCAAGATATTTACAATTCGGCCATCACAGCACGAGCGATCATCCCACGCCAACCGTCTTCGTCTTCGTCGGTGTAAGATGCCCATCGCACTAGGCTGCACTGTCCACTTCCTCGTCTTCTCGTTACATATCCCCCCGCCATCCAAAACGACCGTCCCGGTCGAGGTCACAGTCAATGAACCCGTGCGGTGAAGATGAAATGAATATAAACAGTGAAGTCCTTGCCGCCACTGCAGACGCTGATTGGTTCATGAAGATGGGCCCCAGAACAGCGATGCCGACGCCACGAAGGAACCTCAAGCTCTTGGAATCGCGCCGGAGAACTGGGCAGGGGAATGTCATCGGCTTCTGGTCTGGTCGCGGCTAGTCAGGTCGGCTGGTCTCGTCGGATGACGGGCAGGGGACACCGGGCTGGGGAATACGCAGGCCAATGGCTCACCGGGGCTGGGGCGGACCGACGCGATCCTTGATCCTTGAGATGGTCGCTCCAGAATCCGAGACGGGCGTAGCTGGAGGTCTACGAAGGGGATCAGAACCGCAACCTCCACCAAAACATGTTACGTGGCGGTAGGACGGATGACATGAACCATGGTCGATGCTGAAGTGATCTATTTACAGAAAGAGATGCAAGATATTTACAATTCGGCCATCACAGCACGAGCGATAATCCCACGCCAACCGTCTTCGTCTTCGTCGGTGTAAGATGCCCATCGCACTAGGCTGCACTGTCCACTTCCTCGTCTTCTCGTTACAATATATATATATATCAGTCTGTCGAACCCAAAAAATACGGGCTCGGTTCAGTTCCGGTTCGACAAAATCATGCACCGAACCGGTTGGCGAACCGCTTCGGGAGCGTGAACCGCTTCGAGAACAGGTTCGGGAGCTTGAACCGGTTCGTGAACCGGTTCGATGAGTGGTATTAACACTGAAGTTAGAAAAAACATTTGTTCGTGTAAAACGACAGTCAAATAAAAATACAAACAAAAATACAAAATTCTGCTGTTCCACAAGGGCACTGGTGCACTGAAAAAGCGAACGTTAAACAATTACGAGACATTGGAAAAACAGATGATGTGTCGACGATTCACCACCTCCTTTCTCGCCCAGACTTTATGTTGTCCTAGCGACTATTCATAAAGCCACCGCCAAGACATATGACATGGGATATATTATCTGCCTTTTCCTTTTTGTTGAAATCTCAATCGTAGCTATGGAGTCGCCCGTAACGCTAACCTTGAAGCAATAAATAAGGCCTGCGTACGGGCGCGTTCAAATACCACCGTTTAATACCAATGGCGCACCTTTTTATATTTGTAACAAAACAGAGAAATCCTACAACAGACAAATAAATGCTACCAATAAATCAAATTATTTCGTCACGCGGAATAATTTGTTAGGTGTCACCTTATCGAATGTGTTAGACACACTTTTGTCAAAAATAAGCGTTAGTAACGCTCAGTCACTGCATTATTGCTCTGACCTCTGCAATTCCTTTTGCGATAGCTATACCAGATGTGTGCATTACAATCAGTGTGTCATCGTACTACCTGAATCCCGGCCATCGTTCCGTGTTTTACACTGCGGAATCTTATACCAGGTTATGTTGTTACAAAATGAAAGGGAAATTTGACGCGCGGAGCTCGAGATGGGACTTTTTGGGTAGCCGCTCTTTATTTCTTCCTCAGCACTACTCCCTCCGGAACGAGTAGCAGTAGAAGTAATGTAGCGAGTTGGGCAGTCAGTACAAGTGCACCTTCGAAAAAAAGCAGATCTGAAAGAGACAAAACTCCAGAACAAGCATAAAAGATGATCGCTGGGCGAATGGGGCAGTGTGAGGTACCCCCTTACATCTTACATTTCTCCACGTGTCACCTGCTTTATTAAAGATGATAGTCTTTCTTGGGCTACTTCATCTCAGAAATTTGGATCTCTGTCTATGTCTGTCTATCTGTCTGTCTGTCTGTCTGGGACTCGCTTCAGTCACCCGCCCAAAGAAATATATATCTTGCGCAATAGTCTTATATACTCACAGCCAAATGTAAACATGTAAGGCCAGTTTATATGTTCATACTTGTCAACTTCGTTGTACAAGAACAAGACATTACGCAAATATAAGACATGAAATCAGTACACAAGGGATATGTACAGTGTTCGTTTATTAAAAAAATTATGCATGCTTGGTTTTGCGATAGGAAATGATATTCTACATCTACTACAGAAAACGTCCGCCTAGTGTTGCCCGCGCCACCTCCTGGCGGCATATGAAAAATCACGTGGCAACAGCCACCAAAGGTTCCAATAGCTCGGTTCCACGTTCTGCTTGGAACGCACGTGGAGCACGGTCACGCGTTTCTATAAACCGCTAAGTCATCCTCCTCAATTCACGCACATCTCCGCCGTAATGCAGCGGTGGAATTGAGGAACTCGGCCTGTAGCAGTGGAACGTGTTAAATTCAAATCGCCTTGAGCAAACATTTAGGGTGTTTACCTTGGGATGAGCGCTACGATACAGGAAAAGCATGAGAGGTGAGCAGGAATGCAAAGGGGGGCATTTCGTTGGCAAATGTCTGCAAACGCGATAGTCTTTTGACGACATTTGCAACGAAAGGAGCTGATACGCGGCCCATGCTACTGTTTCTGCTTCCAAGACAAGGTCGAAGGCTGCAGTTTTTTGACAGGTTGATGATGGTTGGATGTTAATAGCGCAAGGCCAACTGGGGCAAAGAGCGCCAAAACAGTGGTTAAATATGAGAGGTGAGAACGTAGACACTAAAATCAATAAGCAAGAACAAAAGTCAAATCAATAAAAGACAGTGAGGATGGCTGGTGTAAAAGGCCAGGTTGTGATGGTGCATGGTTTGAAATAAGGGTTTCAAAAACTACGCGTGATAGGAAATGAGATGTAAAAACTTGATGTCACTGAGAAACTGAAAAGTGCGCTGCACAAAAATCACGGGATCATCCGCTAGAAAGAGTGCTGGGTGTAGTGGAATGTGTTGTCTGTAGAGTTGAGGGAAGTGCTTGCGTCTTGTTGTCTGGAGTGCTTTGCATGTAATGAGGATGTGAAGTACGGATAGGCCCTCCCCACACCTGCTACACAGGGGTCTTGGAGATTCAGTGAGCAGATGGGAGTGTGTCGCGTGCGTGGGGCCTATCCGTAATCTAGCAAGGGCAACTTCGATGAATCTGTTGTGTGAGTCACTAGTGTATCGTCCTAGGTGTGGTTTTATTATGTGTAACTTGTTGTCTGTCTGTGTACTCCAGTCGGCTTGCCATGTTTTGCGAAGGCGTTGTCTTATGTGTGGCTTGAGGTCAGTGTAAGGTATTCTTGTTATGTCCACTGTGTTTGCAAGTGCAGCAGCGGCGGCCATGCGATCCGTGGTCTCATTCCCCGCGATTCCAGCATGGTCTGGAACCCAGCTCAGGATTAGTTCAAAATTTTTAGCATATATGGAGATTACGGCATTAAAGACGAGATTGACAATGTGGTTTTTCGTGGGTCCGTGCGAAGACAATGCACGCACAACGCTCAAAGAGTCTGTGAAGATGACGGATTTAGCAATTTGTTTTTCCAGAATGTGCTGAACGGTGACTAAAATGCCATAGGCTTCTGCTGAGAAGATAGTGGTAAGTACGCTCATGGTTCTGCAAGAATTAAAGTTAGGACCATGAGCAGCGCAAGACACCATAGTTGAGGTTTTCGAAGCATCACTGTAAAATTCGGCACATTTATATTTATCCTGCAGGGACGAGGAGTGCTGCAGAATCGCAGCACCCGGAACCCTTTTTTTATTCATTTTCATAAAAGAAACATCACAGCAGACAGGCTGCAGTTGCCATGGTGGCATAACGTCAAAAAATGATGATGAGCATACATCTAAAAACCCAACAGCAAGACCTGAAGCTTCCTCTCTAACCCTGAGTGAGTAGGGCAAAGAAGCAGATGAACGATTCGAGAATAGCTGGGTTGCAGATGTATCATTGAGGATGGGTTTAAAAGGATGGTTACTTAATGATGAGACCTTAAAAGCATATAATAAATCTATGTATATTCATTGATGTTCCAGGCAGCATTTGTTGCTTTCAACGTACAGACTCTGGGCTGGGCTAGTGCGGAACACACCAGACGCAAGGCGCAGGCCCAAATGGAGCACTGGATCAAGCATTTTTAGTGCGGTTTTTGATGCCGACCCATACACAACCCTACCGTAGTCTAACCGAGACCCGACAAAGGAGGTAAAGACCCGGAGAAGCAGTTCTTTGTCTGCACCATAGGATTGGTGGGAGAGGACCTTGAGGATGTTTAGTGTTTTGAGACATTTATGTTTAAGTGCTTTGATGTGTTGGATGAACGATAGCTTTTCATCAAATAGGACACCTAAAAACTTGTGCTCCCTTTTCACAGGAATAGGTGCACGGTTAAGCGTAATCTCAGGGTCCGCGTTAATCCCGCGCTTGCGGGAGAACATAACACAAGTACTTTTTGCCGGGTTTAGTTTAAACCCGTTAAGGTCCGCCCAGCCAGCAAGTTTCTGAACACCGAGCTGTACTTGACGTTCGCATATTGACAGGTTACAGGATTTAAAAGATATTTGCACATCGTCTACATAGATGGAACAGGAAATGGTTGGCGGCAATGCCTTTCGGAGGGAGTTCATCTTAAGTATACACAACGTGCAGCTTAGAACTTCACCTTGCGGCACACCATTTTCCTTCAAATATAGATTAGAAAGTGCACTGCCAACCCTCACTCGAAAGGTTCGTTCGGCCAAATAACTACAAAGAGTGTTCATCATGTTGCCGGAGACACCAAATGACTTCAGGCCCCTGAGGATGCCGTAGCGCCAGGCTGTATCATAAGCTTTTTCAATATCGAAAAATACAGTAACGCAGAACTGTTTATGGACAAATGCATCTTTTATGTAGGATTCCAGTGCAACAAGTTGATCATTGGTAGATCGCCCCACCCTGAAGCCTGCCTGGCAGCCTCGAGAAGACCGTTGTACTCCAGAAAGTACACGAGCCTAGGGTTATCATCTTCTCGAGGAGCTTACACAGGCAGCTTGTCAGGGCGATGGGACGATAACTTGCTGGAGAGGAAGGGTCCTTCCCCTCCTTCAGAAAGGCCACAACTATGGCCTCCTTCCAAGACCTTGGAAGCTGCCCCGATAGCCATATTCTGTAGGTGTTGTATCATGGTGTATGTAATGCTGTCTACCCCTGGAGCTGAGGGCTTACAAGTGGCAAGAGCAACCTTCAGCTCATGAAGTGTGAATTCAGAGTTGTAAGCAGAATTCGACTTGTTCTTGTCTCGTAAGGGCTTCTTTTCTGCAGATTTTTTTGTAGCATGAAAGTATTAGTGTAGTGTGCTGAGCTGGACACGTGTTGGAAGTGTTGTGCGAGTGTGTTAGCCTGGTCTTCCAGTGTGTCCCCTGTTGTACTAACCAGGGGCAGGCTGTGTGTCTGTTGTCCTTTTAGTTTTCGTATACGTGTCCAGACTTTGTGTGTGTCTGTGTACGAATTGATGGAAGTGAGGAACGTGCGCCAACTCTCCCTTTTCGCCTCACGGCGCACTCGCCTCCCAAAAGCCTTGGCCCGTTTAAAAGAAATGAGATTATCTGATATGGGGTACGGGATACGGACGAAGGACACCCCACGCCTTGTTCTGGGCCTCTCGCGCCCGCCTGCAGTCCTCGTTCCACCAGGGCCTCCTTGGGGTGCCCGACCCGCTAGAGGCCTGGGGAATGGACTTTTCGGCGGCGTCGAGGATGTGCGCCGTGACGAGTTGGGCTGCTTCCTCCCCGTGTAGGTGTTTTATGGATGTGTGGTGTAGTTGAGATGTTTGTGTGAATGTGCTCCTGTTTGCTTTTGATTCATTAACCTTTTATGGGAAGATGGACTGCATGGGCCTTTACCTATATATGTTAGGGAAGTGGGGAAGTGGTCACTACCATATGGGTCAGTGCCCACGCCCCACTCAAGACATGGAAAGGGAATTGCAGAACCAATAGCCAAGTCGAGATGTGAGTATGTATTATGTCCTAAGTTATGATATGTAGGCTGCTTTTTGTTGAAAAGGCATGATCCTGAAGATGTAAGAAATTTCTCTATCAGGCGACCTCGGGCATCCGTTCTGGAGGAGCCCCAAAGAGAGTTGTTGTGCATTAAGGTCGCCTGTTAGGATGTACGGTTCGGGCAGCTGGTCGACCAGCGCCTCGAAGTCAGAGCTCGAAAGTGCATAATCAGGACGAATGTAAATGGAGCATACCGTTATCAATCTATTAAAAATTATTGTGCGTATTGCTACAGCCTCAAGGACGGTGTTGAGAGCGATAGGGTGGCATGCTAGGGATTTTCGGGCTATTATGGCTACACCGCCCGAAGAGTGTGTGCAGCCAACGCTATCCTTTCTGAATACCATGTACCTATTTAAGAAATTGTCTGATTGGGATTCAAATGCGTCTCCTGAAGACACATCAACACTTGGCTGGTTCAATGCAATATCTCATGGACATCATCAAGATTTTAATGAGGCCTCTACAGTTCCATTGGGTAATATTTTCTCTTCCTAGTATGGAGATTTAGAAGGTACTGAAGTCTGTGTGTATGTGTGTTCATGTGTCTTTCGGTGCTGTTACTCTAGGATTTGGCTTTTTGGGCCTTTCTGCTGACGGCTTGGGCGTCGGAAGCCGCTCCTTGCGCTGCGTTGCAGGCAGGAACGGCCCGACATCCATCTCGTCGTCGGATGTCCGAGGGGTGCCCGACGGACCGGGCCCCCCGGACTTGGCCCCACTTCGGGAGCCCTTCGTTTGAGCCGCCACCGCCGCGGGCGTCGGGGACGCCAAAAGTGGCACGGGTGGTGCGGTAGCGGTGGGAGCCGATGCGGGGCCCGTGGTGTCCATCACCTCGGTACCCTCTAATGCACTGAAGGACGAGGAGGCGGAGGTGGGAGCGGCACCGGTCCCAAAAGAAGTGGTTTGCACCACAACCGCTGCTGCCTCAGCAAGCGGCGTGGTGCCGGGTTGGGCTGCGTGAGGCAACCCAGTGGGGGGCGGAGGCGGGACCAGGTCAGCCTCGCTGAACTGGGTCCCTGTGGGCACCAGACGCCGCTCCGCCCCCCCCGGTGAGCTGCGTCCGCGAACCTCCGCAGGGGGAAAGAGGTGAACCTCTTTCGCGCCTCTGGGAAGGTAAGGTTCTCAATGACTTTCACCTTGATGATCTCCTTCTCCTGTTTGAATTTCTCGCATGTTCTAGAGTAGGCCCCGTGGGGCCCCTGGCAGTTAGCACACATGAGGGTTTGCGATGGGCAGTTGTCTGATGGATGATCGTGTTGTGCGCACTTGGCGCATGTTAGTCGACCACGGCAGGCGGTAGTGCCATGCCCAAACCGCTGGCATTTAAAACACCGGCGGGGGTTTGGGGATGTATGGCCTGACGGGGCAATAAATGAAACCTGCATTTACTGATTGAGGAACTGTGGAATGGTTGAAAGTCAATATTACATGTTTTGTTAGGATTTCCTTGTTCTCTCTACGAATCATGATACGCCTCACTGCTGTCACACCTTGGTCCTTAAGGCCTTCCAACAGATCGGTGTCAGTTTCATTCATCAGATCTGACTCAGAGATCACACCCTGGGAGCTATTAAGGCTGCGGTGGGGTGTGACCCTGATGTCGAGATCTGCGATGCGAGTTTGAGTCAAGAGATTTGTAGCTTGTTGCTTGTTATTCACTTCTACAAGAACTTCTCCTGTTCTGAGTTTTTTGGCTTTGTAGGACTGACCAACAATGCCCTCAAGAAATTTGGAGATCAGGAAGACAGACTTTGTGGCAAGGGGGTTTGACGCATCAACAGATTCGATTACCAAAAACCTAGCATAGTTGTCCGGCTTTGGGAAACTCGTCGTTGGCAACGGAGGAAAGGATACTTCGGTGCGGCCCCTTTTAGGGGGCCGATCTTTGGATTTAGAAAATTTGGAAACCATATATCATAGTATAAAAGCAGGGAGACGGGGGTACTTTCTCCTTTGACCTTACCCTGGTAGTCAAAGAGGTCCCGGAGCTCCCTGCCTGGTAGACAGGCAGGGAGCGCATCGGCCGGAGCTTGACCAAGGCTCCGACGGCCACCGTTCACGGCTTCTAACCCTTCACCTTTCAACTTCTAGCCACGGTAGGTGACAGCTTAAGTATGGGGGGCTCGGGGTACGCGGTGTCGCCACTCACCGTCACCAAGATTACTCAAGGTGCCCCGTGCGGGGTTCTTGACAACTAGTTAAGTGCGCACCTTAACAGTTTTCCCTGACAGATGTGTTGTTATTTGTATCTCCAAAAAACGGAACTTTTAACCTTTATTAAAGTGCCCAGGAACAGCCGAATCCTTCGTGCTGGCGCACTGAGAGAGAAAAAAAGGCCGCATTGAAATACATCAGCGGCTGACGCATAAACAACCAGTAAAAAAGATGGGTGAGCCAAGAACAATAAAAAACTGGAAATACTACAGAGAATGAAATTTAAAGTGGTAACCAAACTACATTACACGACTAACAGAGACTGTAAATTATGGTACATTCTAAAAACCACCTCGTACAATGACCATAGCAATAGGATGAAACATCAATTACACAAAAATGTATGAAACAAAGTACAGAAAATACTCGTAACTATTCACAAAAAGTGATAAGTTATTAAAACATTTCTTGGTGTGACCTGCGCAGGCCACTTAAAAATACGTCTGAAGAGTTGACTACAGAAATGTGTCATTGTACATACAACGATTACGCCCGCAGCACCATCATATACAAATAAATGAGAACAAGCTCTGTGAAAACAATAATAACCAAACAGTAATAATAATAATGATAATATTATTATAATAGTAATATAATAATAATAATATTAAAATTAATAATATATTAATATAATGATAATATTATTATTATTCAATCAATCAATCAATCAATCATGTTCATTTACGTGCCCAGGAACAGCCAGAGGCCTGACTGCTGGCGCACGGATAGTTACAAGAAAACAAAATACAAGAAACATATTGCAAGAAACAAACAAGCGACAAGACACACACAAATTGAAGTAGCGAAAATTACAGAAATAAAGCACAGGCAGAGCCTGGGTACAGGTAAAAAAGAAAAAAGAAGATGCCTTTGTGGCTCAGCTTATTGTAATGAATACACAACAAGCAGAGAAAAAAGTTTGACAGTAAGGCAACAAAAACAATGACAAGAGTATAGAGACAAATGATAAGACAAGCATGATAAGTAAACAGTTTCAAAAATAGGCAACTATCTATTGGTTAAACAGAACCGCAGAGAAACCAAATTTCAGCAATGAAAAAAAAACGAAAAACGAACGACAGAGATATCATAGATGTTTAACATACTGTATTCAACAGCGCAGTACGGTAAATTGTAAAGGAACTTTGAAAGATGTCAAGGCGTTCAGAGAAGCGGTTGTAACAATTCTGTATTCTGCGCACAGGAGAATGATTGGAGTTGCATGCCGCGGTCAAGAAAAGGCGATGCGACCTGGTGGGCCTTTGTGGAACACTAAACTCTAAACAGTTAAGCAGGTCTGCGCCAGAAAGGTCACCATGAACCATTTTGTGAAGAAATGTAAGGTCTGCACGCATACGTCTGCAGGTCAACGAAGGGATGGAAGGAAGTATGGGTAAGTCAGAATCAGGATGAAAACTGTGATTGTGATGACGGTGCTTAAATATGGATAAAAACTTCTTCTGCACACGTTCAAAAATTTCACTACTAGATTTGGAGATACCGTTCCAGGCAATAGAAGCATATTCTAACTTAGGGATACATATTGCATTGTATAGCATTAGAAATGGATCTGGAGAAGGAAATTCTTTTGTAATCCGACACACATTTCCAAGACTTCGGAGCGCTCGCCAGGTGATGAGCCTAATATGAGAAGAAAAAGAGAGGGTACTGTCGAAAAGAACCCCGAGGTCCCTTATCTCCTCAGTCCTTTGCAAAGGAGCTCCCTCTATACTGTAGGAAAATGGTAGACGATGGGTTTTCTGGCTGTACGTGACCACCTTTGTTTTAGCTGGGTTTAAAATTAAACAGTTTTTGCTGCACCAGACCGATAATAATGACACATCCCTCTGCAAGGCCCAGCAGTCCCGAAAACCGCTAATGTGCCTAAATAGTTTGACATCATCAGCATAGAGAAGAAATGAAGATTTGGTTAACACTGTTGACACATGATTGATAAAGATAGAAAACAATAGTGGAACCAGCACAGAATCCTGAGGTACACCACTCGTTGCAGTGTAAACACTACACCTTTTGAAGTTTACGTCTACGTAAAAGGACTGGTCAAGGAGATAGTTGGAAAACAAGGCAACAAGGCTTGCGTCTACACCGGACGTAGTAAGCTTGTTAATTAATAATTGATGGTTCACCACATCAAACGCCTTACTGAGGTCAAAATAAATAACGTCCAACTGGCCGTTTTCACAAACTGCAGCCGAAGCCTCTGTCATAAAGCTTGCAAGATTTGTAACCGTCGATCGACCCGAGAAAAAGCCGTGCTTATTTGGTATCAGAACGTGCTTGACACAGGCAGCAAGAACGTTGTGCAGAGCTGACTCAAAGAGTTTTGAGGCGACACAAAGGAGTGAGATCGGGCGATAGTTAGTAACGGCTGACTTATTACCAGACCCAAATATTGGAAAAATTCGAGCGATCTTCCATGCACGAGGAAATTTGCCGAAAAGTAATCAGTTATTATAAATGGAAGTTAAGACAGGCACAAAAATGTTCCGTAAGCCTTCATGAGGGCTGCTGGAATTCCATCTGCACCACAGGAAAGTGCACCATCTGCACCATCGAACATAAGTGTACTAAAATTAGACATATTATTAAACGATAGGCGTTTGTCGTGACCATCTGGCAGTTGAAAGACAGAATGAAAGTACTGAGCAAAGCTAGTGGCAACATCCTCAACCTGTTCCCCATCGGAATTAAGCAGGCTAATGTGTTCTTTAGATGCCTTAGAACGGCCGCGTACATACCTCCAGGAAGTCAGCCGGTTTTCTGAGACGCAGAAGCCTCTAACGACTTCTATATAGAGCTGGTGGTCACGCCGGTAGTAGAGGCTTTTACAAGCGAGCGATACCGACTAAATTCCGCTTTCTCACTTGTACAAGCCCAGAAAACGCTTGGCCTTTTGTGGGCGCTGTCCTTAGTTTAAGCGAACTTCGAAGTTCTTTAGAGAACCAGTGGGTAAATTTGGAATGAACAGGCTTATAACAACGGGATGTACTTTTTACATGCCACTCCTGACAATTTCGCTGTAAAACGTCGAACCTGTTCGTCAACATCATTGACATGCAAAAACACTAAGACCATTCAGCAGATGACTAAAAGTGATATAGCCCAGCATAATCTCCACGCTTGAAAGCATATCGCGGGACTGCACAATCGTCAAGCACCACCATAGCATAGCTGGGCAGCTGCACAGAGACAGTGACAATAAGAGGGGGGTGAAACTTGTCGGGTGTACAAGAGACATTTCGGAGGCACACACCTGTACGTTTTCAAGTTCGAGAAGCACACATCTAGACATTACCACAGAAGTTTTCTATGTGGCAGAACTGCTGCAAGGAGGTGAATGATTGAAAATTAATAACATTCTGCATTTCTGTGCTGCATAATGGTTTTTATGCTGAAATGAAAGACTGTTCCAGTGAATACCTGGGCGTGTGAAGTCCCCAAGTATAATTCAGCTTATGGTTGGAGTGTGAATTGGAAACATTTTCATAGATGTGAGCTTTCGATTATATTCAGCAGTAAAATATCCGGGATATATAGAATGCACCGATGAGCAGCCTTCTCGCCCTCTTGAGGCCTAACCTCAAGCCAGACGATTCCTCGGTCTTCGAGGTCTGCACCGCCGCACGCATTGCACTGAGCGATCGATGGCAATGAGAACAACGCCACCCTTTTGTTGCTTAGGCCAGTTAACTTTCTGTGACTTCTAAAAATGTCATAGGTCGGAGGAAAACAGTTTCGGAAGATGAGATATCATCGCAAAGGCCAAGTTTCAGTAATAACAATAGTAGAAAATTTGGAGCACACAACATTTCTAAGAAATTCGGAGGACTTAGTACGTAGACCCCGAGCATTTTGATAATAGATGTCGAGAGTGTCGTTCTTACTGGTCATTCTCAGTAGTTTCACAGCTGTGCACCATGGCCAGGGTGGAGCTGGCCTTGGAACGGCTGAAGAGGCAGCCCTTTGGCCACTATAGACGTGTCGCACAGGGCGACCTGAACACTCTGTCGTCAACAGGTACACTAAAAAGAAGCATACGAGTCATACTTTGTTTTAAGGCGTTTGCACGACAATGGCGTACCTTGCACATTCGACAATGTGGGCCAACAGTGTCCCAGATGTCGTGTTAGCCGAACAACTTCGAAACAAAGATGGCCCTGGAGCTCGGCGGTCGGCGCTACCCACAACCAACTCAGAAACTCAACCAACCAAACTCAGAATAATAATATTATCTGTTTATTGCCATTCACATGAGAAAATATATGGGTATTCGGGCCTCGTCAAAGCCAAAGGGAGGCTTGAGGACTGGACCCGGCAATCGGCGAGTCAAACAATGGCCGAAGGAAAAAGAACACAGTGAACACCAACAGAGCACCGTCAATGCTGGTTTTTTACACTATCTTAAACAAAAAGTTTAACGAAGGGATTGTAACAATTTCTGCAGTTGTCGTTTTGATGGTCACAGCAAAAAAATCTTCAGATAATTGATTAAAACAAACAGGCACATATACATTCCTTGATGCTTTACCGTATCTGGTAGAGCAACGGGGCACTGAAAAACGAAACTCGTTTCTTAACACTCCTGAAACATTGGGTTGAAGTTTGAAATCGCAGCTCCAGAAGTGCTTGAGAATGACAGTCTCAAAAAACAAAGAATGAAAGGAAGGCAGTTTAACAGCAGTTAACAAATTATCAGAAGTACATAGGGAAGAATTGTAAACGATACTTTTTAAAATGTTCTTCAGCAGGCTATCAATTTGGTCCTTCCAGTTGGAAGAACAATGTGCATAAACTGTGATACCATATCTGAGGACACTGTACGCCAGGGCGTGCATAACCATTTTTTTACCGGTAGTGGCACAAAAGAGTTTATGTTAAACAATGCGCACGCAGCCCCGCGCAGTCTACCGCAAACAAAAGCTAAGTGGCTGTTCCACGATAAGTCACTTTAAAAATAGACACCCAAGTATTTTATCGAATTTACGTAATCTAACGGAACACATTGACACTGGAAGCAGTTTTGCTCATGCAAAAAAATTGGAACGTGTATTTTTACCCTTTTCAACGGATTACGGAAACATAACAGTTCAGTTTTTTTCATGTTAACTAACAAACCATTTTCCGCGAACCACTTAAATTTCCCTGCAAACATTGCTTTGCAATAAACATGCTGCTGTCATGAATGACAAATGTGAAGTCAGTAAAACCGTGTCGTCTGCTTATTAGAAAACTCAGCATTTTGAGGTAAGGGCTGGAATTTCATACATATATATAATAAATAATAGCGGAGACAATGTCGATCCTTGCGGAACAGCAGCTTTTATGGGAAGTTTGCCGCTGAATATAGCTGGACCATCATCACAGACAACTTGAAAACGCTCACATAAAAAAATTTTAGGTATAGCGTGGAAAGGTCCACGAAAACCCACGAGATACAACTTTTGGAGCAAAATAATATGTTCTAGCGTGTCAAATGCCTTTGAAAGGTCAAAAAACAGTGCACAGCTTACTAGTTTTTTTTCAAATGCACAATTGATGCCATCGGCAAACTCTTCCAGTGATGCCACAGTCCCTCTGCCAGCCATAAATCCGAACTGTCTATCAGAAATCACCTTAAATTTAAGCAAAAATGACATCATGCACTGGAGTAGAAACTTCCCCAAAATTTGCGAAAGAATGGGTAGCATAGATATAGGTCGGTAGTTTTCGAACATGTCTTTCTTTCCTTTTTTAAACAGGGGCTTTACTACCGCCGTCTTTAGGGTCTGAGGTACTATGGCTGTTTCGAGGAAGCAGTTCAACAGGTAAAGTAGGATACCGGAAATGGCCTGGAAGTTCCGTTGAAGCAACGCTATTGATAGTCCATCTATTCCAGGGGGCTTGTTTTTCTGAAAGCTAAAAATGAGCCCCTTAGGGTCATTCAACGATATGGATGGAAAAAAAGCCGACGCAGGTGTTGGATTGGTTAGTGTACAATTAACGAGATTTCCGTTAAAACTGTCGCTGATGCACGCGTAAAATGCTCATTGAATGAGTTTGCCGTTTCTACCGGATCATCAGAAAAACTCTAGGAGAGGGAAGAGCGTTCATTATTTTTACATCGAAGGGTGTTAATGAGGGACCAGGTTTTCCTCGGGTTTTTTGCCGATTGCTTAAATTGTTGTTCGAAGTATCTTCTTTTAGCTGCACAAATAAGAGCTACAGTTTGATTTCTGCCTGATCTGTACTCAAGCCTGAGGGAAACATTTTTTGGAGCATGCTATGAACGATGCCATAACCAGTCCCTTTGTGAACTCGCCTGCATAACTTTAGAAGTGAGCCAATTATGCTTTTCTTCGCTTCGATAGGACAAGGTGCTGACATTGTGTATGGAAGATGATTGATTGTTTCACAAAATCCTCGTAAGCTACTTCTGACGGAATAGAGTTGATTAGAAGCGACCAATTATGATCTCTGTTCATCTGGTCTAATTTTATTTCGTCAGTTACCTTGACCACAAGTTTCCTGTGATCAGCCTGGCCACGAGAATTAGAAACGAGCGAAACAAAACTGCCATTAATTCGACAGGCAGTTAAATAGGGGTCCGCTAACTGTTGCGAAATTATGCAAGAAACTACGTTGTGGTTGGGAGCTCGAAAATTTAGGTGATCTAGGCACGAGCTGGCTAATATACCATTTAGATAGCTTTCACGCGTAGGGGCGTTAATGGTGCAATCTATGCCATAACAAGAAAGAGCCGATAAATAGTCGGACGCCGTTTTGTTTGTGGTAGATAAAGTATCAATGTTTAAGTCCCCTGCCAAAAGAAATTATTCTTTCGAGCTGTGTCGCCGTAAAACATATTCCAATTCAATCACGAAACGACTTTTGCTGTTGCACGGAGGGCAGTATACACCCGGCAGGGTTAAGGAACTATGCGTGCAGCTTAGATTTAGTGATAGGCTTTCTGCGTGGGAAAAAATGTTTTCCAAACGCGTCACTTCATATTTATCTAACACAAAAACTGCAATGCCGCCTCCGCTCCGCCTAGGACGCGTAATGGAATAGCAGTGGTAAACTCGTAGTGCAACAGAAGACAGCCAATGTTGTGGCACATTTATCTCGGTTAAAATAAATGCATCAACAAACTTTCTCGCCGATTCAGCCAGAAACTTAAATTCGTCCCAGTATTTCCGGAAGGTTCGAATATTCAGGTTTACAACTGTGAAGCTGTTATTGTGGCTTGGTCCAAAATTAACCTTGAAACTTTCGAAGTTAGGAAATAAAGTTTCTGCAGACGTTTTTATTCTTGTTTTTTAGACGTTAGCCTCGTTGTTTTTCGATACAGAAGGAAGGATTGCATCCCTGGTTATCCTCCCGATGTCTGCTTCGCTGTTCACTCGGGTAAGTGGTGCGTCTTCGAACTTCTTCACGAAGATTCTGCCGCCTCTCACCCAAGCAAACTTGTAGCCATTTGGCTTAGCAGCTACCCTACAAACCAAAATAGCCATCGACTTGCTCGCGTCAAGTTTTCATTGAATAATAACTTTGTAATGACGTCGGAGTCGTGCAGCTCGCGAAGCTTTCCGCGCAAACCGAACCATGTTTCCTTGAGAGCCAATGAAGCAAAGCGAACCAGGACCGTAGGAATCGCACCCTGTTTTGCCGGAAGGCGATGTATTGCAACTATGTCGTCGGTTGAAAAGTTCGGCACTTCAACCATTCCGGCAAGCTTCTCTATCCATTCTGAAGAGTTTTCGTTAACACCCATCTTTAAATCATGATATTCGATATTGGCCTTCCTACTGTACTGCTCAGCTTCCTTTTTCTCACGCAAAATCTGATCCAGTTGTTGCGCCTGCGTCTGCACAATCTCTTTCAGAGACTTCATTTCAGCTACCCGCGTGACCGCCTTTTCTTGAGTTGACTTCAGTTCCCCTAACACTGTGTCGTACCGCTTTGACAGGAAAGATACAGACTCCTCCATCTCGCGAACTGTTGTTGCCAATTTTGAGAGTTCTGTCTTCAGCAAACGTAGCGCATCAAGCTTAGTGTGAATGCTCTTTACTTCTGCAATTAACCCGGATAGTAACACCTCACCACTGTCGGACGCAGGACCTGTTTCGTGCGCGCCGGCGCCGCCCCTTTTTCTTGCCGTGCGGCATGTTTTGCAGACCCAGTTATCGGGCTTCGTTTGACCCATAGTTCCCAGCAAACCACTAACATCTCTGCGACGTCCCAAAAAGATCCCAACGTCTATGTCCCAGCAGTATCTCTATTTGACATCCGTACAACGTGCAATCTTGTAATAAACATTTTTGGATGTTGCGATAACGTTGCTGGTACCTTAATGTCGGACGTTCTTTCAACTTTGTTTGAGACGTACTCTAGATGTTGCTGCTGCTTTATTTGGGGACGGTATTTAGCCATTTTGCTGACGTTGTTCAGATGTTGCTGGTATGTTCGTTTTTTACTTCGAACATGTCTATCGCCGTTACATTTATTTTAGCTATATCTGCTATACTTTATTTTCAGACTCTCCGCAGGCATACTGTATTGAAGTTACCGATGGGTTTTGTTTGTGTTTTGGAAGGGTTTTGTACCGAGGGGTTTTGAGCAAGTATTGTAATCCAGCACTATTGCTTTGAACCTTTGACCTTTGGTACAGTAGCCCCATACCAAACCTCAGGGAAAGAGGCAGGGACGTAGTGCGGAATTCGTTTACAAGCGACGTTGCCAACGAGCCTTGTAAGGTTTTTTTTTTGGTTGGGGGGCGGGGTCATTGCCGTCAATTCTGAACAAAATAGGATAGGATGATGAACGAAGACGCAATTAGCACAACTTTACTTGCTACTTGATTTAACCTTGATGTTACGTACCGACTGCAGCTTCATGAATTCAAAGTGTGAGCAAAGCAAATTTCGGAGCTGCCTTGATACCGAGGTTACCGTCAAGCGTCACTTGTCACTTGTAGGTTAAACGGCAAGGTACTCTACCTTTTTGTGCCTTGAAAAAAAGTCGATGACACCCTCATTGCAAAAAAAAAAAAACTAAAAACACCCGTGAGGTTTTGCCAAGATTCGAACCATAGACTTTCAAAACACAACACCAGCACCTAAGCTCCAATCCACTCGACCACGCCAGAAAACAATGCGTGGACCCAAGAATTTGGTACCCTAACAGAGGCTGCCAACGAATATTGTCGGGTGATTCGTTTTGGTCGTATTTGACAAATTTCGGCAGTGCTAACGCTTGTTTCTTCCGCACCAATCTTGGAGGAGAGGTCAATTACGCTAAAACTGCAAGTGATGTAACCAAAGCTCCCTTATTTATGCCAAGAAAAGCTATCGCGCTTCATCGTTCCCCTATGCAAGCTACGGTAGCCGCGAATGAAATTGAATGCACCGCTAGATTTCTGGCGTTGATAAACTTTGTTCGTTACGCACCGATCTTGCAGACAAGCCCATCATGCTAACACTACAAGCGATGTAGCCAGAGCTCCCGTATTTAACTCGCAAAAAGCTCTCCCAAACCCCCGATCTCCCCGATGAAAGCCAAGCTAGCCACGGAGAAATGCGTACTTTCGAACAGAAATAGCTTGTAATTTGCCTCAAGGCACCAAGTACCGCACGTTAAAAAAATTGATTGTTTTCTGCGAACGTAATGACCCCAAACCAGGAGATGGACATGGAATCCGGACGATGTCGCCTGCTTTCGGATGCTTTCTGGCGCTGCGTCGACGCTGATATCTGGCGAGCAGCATAGACATCGGCGTAGCTACATAGGAGCAGTGCGAGAGTGAACTTGCCAGCTCGGACCTAAGTAAGCAGCTTTGGCTCGCTGCAAGGGCGAAGACGGCAGGCCGTACCAACGGAGTCCTGGACTGAAGACCCCGCCCGCTTCCATCTCGATCTACCTGATCAATAAAGTTTTCTCCTCCTCCTCCTCCTCCCGCGTCAGCTCACATCGCCGTGCATTTTGCCGACGCCGTCAACGCGGGTGGTTGCGGCCTCAGAACAAACCGTAAAATTACGGCGCCCACAACCCCACGGCAGCTGTATTTCCACCGCAGACCCTGAAATTGCCTTAAATGCCGTAATCTAGATTGTCGGTACAATTACTGTTTTCTTTAAAAATACACACGCTCAAGCTTTTCTTGTATATAATTGGCAACTAATATCTGTATTTACCAATAACTTGGGCATCTATTTCGCAACGCGTTTTTATCAAGGTGGGTGTCTTTCAGGAACTAGTTTTTCCCTCGGACGAACACGAGACAGGAAGTCGCTGCGCGGCGAGTCCGATCGTCCGACAGTTGTATTAACTGCACTCCGTATCGATACGCGTGCTACAGGCCGGTGACGGCACGGGTGTGCACGCCTTCAACTTTCGTTATTTCGGTGATTTGACTACCATGGATTTATCTACCGGACGAAGAAATACTGCCAAGTAGTGGAGGTAAGTGAGTACTAGTGAACCTTGTTTTCTTGTCATATGTATTTAACGTAGCAGAGTTGCTCTAGAACTTCGGTACGCGTAAGCGGTTAGCCCTAACGATTTGAGGGACTCGCTTTGTGCGTTGCGGAGATTTGTCGGTAGACCTTTGTACCTGGCTGCTGCGTTTGTAAACAGAATCAATTCTCGCGCAATTTCTAGCCCTGTGTTTGGTGAAGTGTTTGTGTTCTGTCCTGTTTTGCTAGTCGAATGTTTTGATATGAAATGAAATAAGGGAAGCTGGAGAGTGCGAATATAAGTGCGTGTGCGAATATAAGCGTGTATGTGTTGCACGCACATCGTGTACTTTTAGCGTGATATTGGTTTTTGTTTCGTTTCTGCAGATGCCGTTTTTTTTGTCATAATAGTTTTCGGTTAAAAAACGTGCACAATAAATTGAATGATTGCCGTGCGTGTCGCATTAAAATAAAATAATAAATCGAGTAAATTCCGAGAGTACAGCATTAGATTAAAATTTCATCTGGATGCTTTTTTCGCCTTTCGATTGAGTGTTCAATCTTTTCGAACGCTCAGTTTGGTCGTGAAATGTTGGAATGAACAACGTGTATGCAACCCGAATTTATTTGTAACGTCAGAACTACACGCATGTCGTAACTGGTACAGTAGTATGAGCAGCGCTGGTTGTGCTTCGTACTCTTACTGCAGCATCGCAAACGTAAATTAACCTTTCAGAACCTAGTAAAAATATTCAAAAATGGCTGTTAAATTTCTGTCACTTATGGAATTTTCAGCTTAATGAATTTAGTGTGTAACACACCTTGGTGATCAGAGTAACACAGCATTTGGGATTGGCCGGTCGTTTGCTAATAACTTACATGTTGCAGGCTGCTGACTGGTGCAACTTAGACTATGTGTGAATGTGATTGTGCTGTAAAAATTTCTTGCACTACTTTGATGCTTCCTGCTGTACAACGTATACTTCAACTAAAAATGTAGGCCTAGCAGGACAAGCGAACAGGACAACATGACGAGTTTTTCAGTGATGTGCTTTTTGAAGGTTTAGTTATGCATATATACCAACTAGCCCACCTCGCCATTCTGCTGCAGGAAGTATACGTCCATGGCAGTGACGTGCCACATTTTGCCACATTTTGTGAACATGGCTTCATCCGTGTATATATTGTCACTTCAATCCACCAAGCGGTTAGGATAGACACAGAAAAATATTTTGCAAGTTCAGATGGGACCTGTAGCTGGGCTAAAATGTCCTCAGAGTCCCCATTCACGAAATATAGTTCTTATATATAGTGGTACCTCACATTAGCTGTCATAGTTAGTGTTAAGGTTGCCTTAGTAGTGCCAATGCTGACATTAAATTATATCCACTCCGCTCTCTTCCTGTCCCTTAATGTTACACCCAATGTTACACCCATCTTCTAGTGTTCTATTGCCTGCTAAGTCGTCCTTAATTTAAGTTAGACCCTTTTAGTTAGCCTGGAAGTTTCTGCCCGTTGGCGAGTACCGGTAGGATGCAGCTGTCATACACTGTCTTTTTCAGGGACAATGGTAGGCGGCCATTCTGTATTATACCAGTCTTAAAAAGCTGTATTAACAACACAGATTTTCCTGTACCCATGCCTAGATTGATGAACTGGCTTGCAAGGGAGGTGCTACTGCAACAGTCTGCACAAGGCGCCTGCTCAAGCTACTGTTGACGGTCAACTTGGCGCAGGACTTCTCCTGGTTTGGGAAACAGAGAACACGCTTTTTTCCACCTGCGAGTGGCATCCTGCATTGTGTGTAACTAGATATCTTCGTGTAGTTACAGACATCAAATTCTTTCACCAGACAATGTATAGGGCCCAGATTTTTATTGTCAGTCACATCCTGCGCAAATATCAGCTTTGTCGACAACCTGCGGCTTCTTAGTTTTTATTGCTAGAAGCGGTAGTAAATTTCTTTCAGCCTTTGGACCATGAAATTTTTACTCACTTTCTAACCAATCCGGTCTGCAACTATTTTGGCAGTTTCTGGCACCACAACGAAGAACGCAAACTGTTCAAGAATCCCTACCATAACTGATGATGGAGGCATGCACCATTGAACCACCATTGAATCATTTCCGTGCTTCCATGCGTTTTTATTTTGTGTTATTGTTCTTTGAGTGTATCACTTGGTGTGAATCACGTAGTCATGTAAATCTGTCTTCTTATAGCTAATATTCAATTATTTCTGTGTTCCCCGTTTTTTTGTTTGTTCCTAAATTATATCACTTTGTGTGAAATATTGAAATAGTGTAACTTTTTGTTTCTCTAACGAGAATTCAATAAGTTGTTTCTAAAGTTTTTTGTTGTTATATTGTTGTCCTGCCATTTCAAAAAGTGTGAATCATTTCATCACGTAAATTTCTACTGCTCTTGTAACCACCGTACAGTCATTTCTTTATACACACCTTTTCTATAGATCATAACCATTTCCCTAGATGTTGGTTTGTTTAAAGTAGCTTAAATTTGTATGGCACTCACAACCACCACTCAACACCACTTCTGTGTTTCCAAGGTGCTTTTGTTTTATTGTTCCACAAACTTTTCACTACATGTGAACTATTTAGTTTCGTAAAGTTGCTGTGTTTTTATAACCACCACTCAATCATTTCTTTCTTTTCACACTTTTGTTGCGTTGTTTTTCACCCAATTTTTTAATGTGCGACATCTCAAGTTGCATAACTATCTTGTGCTTGTACCCTGGTTTTACATGTTTGCTTTTCTTATTTTTTGTCAACCTTTCTGCTGTGTGTGACTTATTTATAGTCATGAATATTTGTACTATTCTTGTAATTGTACAATGTGTACCCTGTGGGCCAGGGCAGATAGGAATGAAAATTAAAGTGGTTGTGTTGCGAAAGCATATTACATAATTTGGAACCCAATATAAACTGTTTTACCTGAACTCTTTTGTGTTTTATGTGTACTTTGAAAGCGTTCTTACTACCCAGCTGCAGGTACTTACAGATAGGATGGGAGACTGTCATTTTAATTAGTTTAATTTCTGAATTGTTTCTGTGATAGTTTATTTGCAGAAGGCCTGTACAGCCGTGCTGTACGGTACAATTCGATGATGCTACTGTGGTTGCCTTAGTGTCCAGGGAGGTTGTGCTGATCAGGATCAGGACTGGTTTGCTGTTACTTACTGCCTCTTGTTTTCGATGCGACATTTCTTGTTTGGAGCTGTGTTTTATGTGCTTCTGCGAGAGTGTGTGGTCAGCTTGGCACTTCACATATGAGACTTCATGCAGTATGCAGCACTTCAAAAATGGAAACACATTAATCTAGAAACCTGGTGACAAGTAACAGCAAACAGTGCTGAATAGCTAGTAAGACATGTATTTGAAGTATAAATGCCCACAACACGTAGGCAACCTTGGAAAGGGGGCTGGAAACTTCCATATAATGTATAAAGAATGTAAATTTCTGGCATACAGGTTCATCTCAACAATATCATACTAACGTGCACAAGTCGTGAATATAACAAACTAATGCTTGTGCGAAAGACAGAAAACCAATGTAGAACAGACATCTATATACTTGCATGCGTACCACTACAATATCCATAAGACGTACCACTAAGGTAAGGTCCCGTAAACAGTATATAAAAGTACCATGAGACGTCTATTGTACGTTATCGTTTGTGTGATTTGGATGTTTTTTTTGCAATTGTAGCAACGTTGAATATATGCAACTTTGACCCCAACGGTATATCTCCTGGACATCTGCAATGTCGATTGCTGACGTCTCCTGCATATCTGCACCACGTAACGTGATTTGCTGGGTTGTGAAAGAGTTTGCCGCTATGCCTGAACAGTTCTGCCCGACACGATGGGAGAGTTTGCATTCGGCACACGTCATAATGCGGCCATCTGCAGGCAAATCATTCATACATGCAATGCACATATTTTCGTCACCCCCCATAATGAACAAAAGATGACCAACAAATGGCACTCATAAATTGGCAGTCAGTGGCAATGGGCAGTTCCCATTCAAACAGAGAATTATCGACTGTACCTGTCAAAACAGTGCGTGAGTGTCCGGCGGCTGCTTTTGCCGCCGACTGCAGAGCGTTCCGGAGAAGTGGGCGGATTATCTGGGCGCGCCGACAAGCCGAAGGTACGAGGTTGCCAGATCCTCCGCCGAACTTAGGCCAAATTCAGCCGCACAAGACAGCTGAGAAGCAATGGCCTGGTCTCGCTGAACACCGGGTCCGCAGCACTTGGCAGCAGGTAGACAGCAACCGAAGGGACCCACTTGAGTCACCGAAGTCCTTGCAACCACGCCATGACCCCCGATGAAACTTGTCAAAACAGTGCGTGAGTGTCCGGCCGCTGCTTTCGCCTCCGACTGCAAGCTTCCCCAAGCTTATAATAATAATAATAATAATAACATTCACAATAATCATTACATCATCATAAGCCTACCTCCTCCCACTGCACAGCAATGGCCTTTGCCATAGATCTCCAATTGTCCCAGTCTTGTGCTAACTGCGACCAATTTATCCCCAGGAGCTTCATCTGATCTGCTTATCTTACTTTCTGGCGCCTCCGGCCATTGTTGCCTTCTCTAGTGATCTTCTGTGTTACCCTTAAGGACCAACGCGTATAGTGGCTTCAGGTCGCATGCCCTGCCCACGGTAATTTCCTCATTTCTACTAGCATGTTCCTAAAGGAGTATTGAAACTACACTTCTCGCTTTCGGTTTTTATCCTGTAAAAATAGCTATTTGTCCAGTTATTACGAAAATACAATCAAAAGCGGCCAGATGGCAGCATAAACATTGGTAAGGCATTTCTTCGCTCGTCGCGTGCCAAATGACCCCTCAAATGCAGGAAGGATGGTGTTCCGTCACATTTTTGCGGCCGCAAGAACGTGCCTACGTCAATCAAAAACCCGTGATGTCAGGCACGCTTGCCGCATCGTCTGCTTCGATTGTGCATGGTCCGTACTCGCACCTGCAGTCGACATGTTTTTTGAATCGCCGTACTAAGTTGAGTCGCTGCCATCCGATACACAAACATACAGAACAACTTTATTTGGCCAAGGCTCATACGATTAGGCCGGCGACGTCTTAGCCGTCATCCGTTCATAATATCGCTGCGGCTCGAGCCGGCCCTGACCATGGTAGCAACAGCTTGTCGCCGCTCTTTCGAGTCAATCTGATCGCAGAAAAAAAGTTCCACATGCGAGGAAGTGGATGTTTGTGTGGTCGAAATTGTTTAGCGATTTTTATCAGCGGTGATATTTTAAGAGGCGGTAACATATATGCCACAATGCTAAGCTTACACGGGCCGGCCGGGGAATTTCACGATCCGTTCCGGGCACCACGGCGTGTGGTGTGGCTAGTGCCACAAGTATGGTGCTTCCTGCGCAGCTGAATCAAAACAGGCCCGGCAGATGTCTTGAACACCGATTACTCACATTCCAGTTAAAGTGAAAATACAGTTCAGCATGCGGGATTAGGGATGTTAGTCTGGTGAAAAGTTGTGCTAGGGATTGCCATTCGCAGTTGCACAGAGAGCGGCGATAAAATACCTGTCCCGATGATAAACCTAAAGTTCCCGACATCCGTGCTGTCCCGTGCGAAATTCCAGCTAAAGTGAAAATACAGTTCAGCATATAGAATTGGGGATATTAGTCTGGTGAATAGTTGTGTTAGGGATTGCCATTCGCAGTTGCGGAGAGAGCGGCGATAAAATATCTGCCATGATTGTAAGCCTAACGTTCCCGACACCAGAGCCGTCCCGAGCAACGATAGCCGATTCCGGGCTGTTGGGGGCACCCCTTTTCAAAAAGTCGCCTTGAGGGAGGGCAATGCGTTTGGATTCTCCAAACATTTTTGGGGCCGCCGTGTTCCCCTAATGTAAAACTGCCTAATTGTTTCCACTCCGGTTTTCCTGCAGCTCCTCCGTCAACTTCGGCCTCCCCAAGTACCAGTCATCTGAAAAGTGCACCGAACGAGTACATCTGCAGGTTTACCGCCTTTTCTCGCTGAATGCCCCACGATGGCGTCATGTGACCTGTCACGCTGCTGCGCGCTCCGCTCACGGAACGTGTAGTGGCAGTGTGCGTGCCTTGCGCACGTGCTAGTATTTTGAAAGGCAGCTCACAATAATGGACGGTATCTCATTTCTGCTGCGTCTCTGCCGCCGATCCTGTCGCCTCCATCGTGGTGGCAATGACAGAGGAGTTCCAAGTGAGATCGTCTCACACCTGGTTCGAGCTTCCCGTATATTTACAAAAAAAGTTTCCACTCATGCGCTTCAGCAATACAACAACGAAACACCATTGATGAATGACGCATTGATTTAACCTTGGCAAGGAATATCTCTTGGAAGCAATAAGGGGTGTGGTTAAGCGCATTTCCCTTGCCTGTGGTAACACTCTTTGTAGAACGACGGGCGTGAATGGGTAATCGTCGTGGGTGCAGTTTACAGATTCGCTTCCAACCACCTCCACAGGGTGGATTGGTGTGCATTTTTTTTGTCAGCTGGGGATTGTAATGAATTCTAACGAAGTTCTACGCGATACAAATGTATGGCCATGTTCGGAGGAAGTATTAGTAAAGGAAGCGCGAACTCTTCATTTATGGATACTATTCCGAACACATTTTATGCCAATTAGCAATTAGGGCCATTACGCCGAGTTTCCTTCACTTGTCAAAAATAGTACACAGCAAAGTTGTAGACGTCACAAAATTTCCGTCCGCTATCAGTGCATGGCCAACTACAAAGCAAGTAAGGTTATATAAAATGGCTAGCTGTAACTGTTTTATAAAACAGTTCGAAAAAATAACAATTGTAGGCTGAGATGCCTCTATCACTGCGCCCAGTTTCACTGACATTTCATGACTAAGTGGGTCACAGTAATGTTGTAACCGTTGCAGAGTTCCCATCCGCCGTCAATACATACGAGAGAAATACAGAGAGGCCTATGATTGCCTTGGTAAATTATGTTCTTTCCGTTCAAACCATCATTCAGGTAATCAACTTGTAGGATTCTCAATCGCCCATTGCAAAAATTAGGGAAGCACACACGCGTAAGTCATGGAGGTATCGAGATTGTACACAACCTTCGCGACCATCACGATGGTTTCAGTCCTCGATTGCAGCCGATTTGCTTTTTCGCTGCCGCAAAGACCTTTGCTCCATCTTTGTTATAATAAGTGTCAGCTTCCTTCATTTTGTAGGAAGTTATAATGAGTGGGCATAACCTTAGAGAGGCATAGTCTCTGACTTGTCTTTCTCGTTCCGAGCAAGTGTTGCCACAATTACGCCCAACGATGGAAATTTTTGTGCAATCTCGGTCAGTCTCATCAGTGGGTATGCTTCGCATGACAAAGGTTCACCGGAGATGCTGGGAGGTCCTACACGCACGAGCGCTTGACATATTGTTGGTTTTTAACTGTCGGGAGTCTGCCGCAATCTTGGCCAATCCACGTAATGGAGTATGCTTGGCTTTACAAACATCCGCCGGTGACGGTGGGTGGTCACCGGAAGACAGGCACACAGGCTCGCTCGCCCTTCCTTGGTTTTTGAACTCCGTGGCGGTCGCCGCGCGGCACACGTCCCACGTGCCCGGCATTTCTTGCTATTTTTAACTGCGGACATAAACTTCTAACGATTTCGTAAACACCTTCGCTGATAAAATGTGTTTTGTTTAGTGCACTCCTAGTACTTCGCAGCACTCAACCGAGCCGCAAGCAGTTTGCCATTGAATGCAACTGAATTTTTTTTCTATTTATATGGAAGGAGAAAAATTTCCAAAGCATAACGATGCCGCAGCGAAGAAACGTAGCTCGAAACCATAGCGAAGAAACATTTTCTGGTAAATATCACTGAGGCAGGTTTTAACATTGAAACGCTTCCTGATATAGAGCGATTGGGGTGATAGTCGTTCCTATTACATATTTCCCATACAGACAGACAGACAGACAGACAGACAGATGATTACTGTGGGTAATGATTAAAGACAGCGCAAATAAGGAAATCATTATGCGATAATGTCTGTAGGCGTCGCTCGCTTGGGGGTATTCCAAGGAAAACCACTTTCGACGCGTGACCTTGAAGTGATGGCTTTTTTATCGCAGTAATGACATCCGCCTAACGGGGCCCGGTAGCAGCGAGTGCTCACGTTATCGCAATGTCATCAAGTCACACATCTAGTCTCCATTTGCTGCCATCTCGCGACCCTCCTTCGTAACTGCTATTTTTAGGAACACGGAGAAAAAACAGGCTATTCTAAGCACGTTCTGCATAGGCGTATATGCCTGGCTTTTTCGTGAGGATGATCTAGTCAGGCAGCGCTGTCTCGGTGGAAGAATAATTCGCCGCTGACAACCTTGAACATCCCAGCTACACCCATCGTACAGCGTGATCAGATCGCAGCTCCGGACATTGAGTGCGCTGTTATAGTCGTCCTTCATGTGTGAGGTTGAGCACTACCATCCAATAAATGGTTAGAGTAACCACGTCGTAAATTGTCTACATGTTCTGGCCTCGGTGATAAGCTTTCAAATGCTTTGACGTCAGTCACACTGTGGTTTTCCAAAAATTACGTGGCACTGCCTGTAACCTGATATAATCCCTTTACAGGGACGTTTTTCTTGTTACGAAAAACAGTACTTGGAATAACAACACAGTTTGAGAACTACACGGGAATATCCAAGATTTTTATATTGAGTCTTGAACTGTTGCTCGCCATAGTCACAATTGAACCCTGCTACCTCTATGCACCCTTGTACAGCCACCATCAAAAAATGACGCTTAAGGTAAAACAAGATACAGCGTAGGTACTAACTTTAGTAAAAAGCATAACTGAACATTCAATTACTTATTATTGATGGTAATAGTAAGTCACAACCTGTACTAGTAACAGTGGCCATTCGCATCCTCCAAAGTGCTTGGTTTTAAAACTTGGTACAAGCCAGCATTCTGTGTCGATACTTATACATATTACGGCGCGCTGCTACGGAGAGCCTCGCTCGAGCACAATTTGTTACACTTCGAAACTTAGGACCTACTGGAAACCCGGAGAACGGAGCAGGCCCCCCGGGAGTTTCTGAATATCCTTCGTCGCCCGGAGAACCCTGCAATGAAAAATGTCAGCAACAACGTAAACACATAGTTCGCAAGTAACACTTAAGGCAGAAATATTCATCTTTATAACCTGCTTTATAAGTGTTCTTCAATTCCATCTGGCGTGGACCTGCAATCCTTGGTCACGCCACGTTAAAATGCGCTGGTTCTCTACAGTTAATAGCACCCTGCATTCACTTCTGCTCCGAGGCTTATTACTCTAAAAAAAGGGTCAGTAGAGCCATGGTGCGCCGCCCAAAAGTAAAAGTTTGCACTGTTGTCTGTTACCCCAAAAAATAGTGCACTCGAAGCAAAAATCCGGATTGTGCAAGCTGTCGTCCTTGCTTCACGCGCTTTTGAGATCGTCTATATGACGACCACGTGATAGAAGCTAAATCTGCGTTGAGGTGTGTTGGTCAAAGTGATATATTTGAGTGTACTGCACTGCTTCATTAGTTAAATTCATTATTTCGATTGCAAATGGCAATCTATCCGCAACAAAAGAAAAACGTTAACCCCTGGACGGCCAAATTGAAAGCTACACTATGCACGTCATACTGTTTTGCAACGCGTTGGAATGCGGTGTTGGATGTACATTTTTCATCATGAGCGCTTTCATATTTCCAATTTTTTTTTCTTTGGAGACAAGTGGGCTTAAGCATGGTAAGGCTTTCTAATGTTCAGCCCCCTGTATTTGCTGGTATCCCGTCATACACGACATCAGCACATCTAAATGGTTAAGGGTTCGAGAAAAAGGGGGCTATAAACATACTTTTAGCTTCGATATTCCCGAAAATCGGCCCGTAAATAGTAAACCATGGCGTAAGCATTCAATACTTTATTTTGGCAAAAGGATTCGATAATGTCAAAACTAAGTAGGCCGTACATTTGTCATCAAACCTCCCACCTATTATCAAACCACGCAAATTTATGGCGACGTAAAGCATTCACTCCGCGAAAAGACCTACACCGAAGTGAAACGTGATTGGAATGTTAGAAGATATTGTCACGAAGTCAAAGACGACGCAGTTGTCTTCAAGGAAAACAAGTTTATAGGAGCCAACTTGTGCTCCCCTAACAACTCAAAAGGACACAGGCGGCGAAGCAGCAGTCAACAAAGTGACGTGCGTCGGCAAGCGTCGCAGAATCGAATACCCCGGCGTCTCCTCTGCAGCTGTTTTATCTTTCGGCGCGCGTGGTTCTCGAACCATCGATTCACATCTAGAACATTGTAGATCCAAGAAGATTATTCTAGGCTGTTAACGTTATATAAGAATGCTCTCCCTATCAGAAGGGATAACACATGCGGCACAGAAAGAAAGAATGGAACACGCGCTCCACTTGGCACAGAGATAACACAGACCGGCGGAGCCGGGCGGCAAAAGCAAAACATAAACAAACAAACCCAATGCATGGTTCGCGGAAATATATTGGTGTACGTTGAGAATATGGGTGATTTTTGAACTTGGGTGATTTTTGGGTGATATGGGTGATTTTTAAACTCAACATGCTTTCTTGGACGTTTTGCATTTCTTTTCTTGTGTTTACGGAATTCTTTGTTCTGATTGCTGTACAGTCTCTCCTGAATTGTTTTCAGCAAACTAGATGATAAAAAGGGCATTCTGTCTATCTCAAACTGTGGCGACACGCAAAAAAATGGCGCAGCTTGGACTAATAGTGCAATGCTGGAGAATCAGCAGAACGGACAACCCCTCTCCCATTGTTGTTTTTGAATGCAGGATGTCCCGCTGCGTTTTCCTTCTTAACAAAATTCTCACTAACTTTTTATGTATGATATTTGAAGTATGTTATTCAGTGTGGTTTATTGCAAATAGAAAACGTCACATTTAAATTTTCATCACCTGCAAAGGCCGGAGAAAGCCAAAAATACTTATCGAGCTCACTAGAACACACACGCAGTCGAGTAATGTGAGTCATTCTCCGTGTTAAGGAGCTGTAAAAGCTTGCATTCAGAGGAAAAAAACAA
This sequence comes from Haemaphysalis longicornis, assembly GCA_013339765.2. Lineage (NCBI taxonomy): Eukaryota > Metazoa > Arthropoda > Arachnida > Ixodida > Ixodidae > Haemaphysalis > Haemaphysalis longicornis. The sequence continues at coordinate 44,226 of JABSTR010003130.1, read as the reverse complement.
TTAAAAGCTGTGCACATTTTTTCATCACTTCTCACAAGATATTTTTTTGCGTAGCCGTACTTGTACCGTAACATTTTTAGCACCAAACGTTCACCGGATTTTTTACGCTCTGATGAATAATTGCACCATTTGACAATGCTGCTCTCGGCATCGAGAGGGACACGTGGCAGTGCCTCAGCTGCAAGAATTGGAGAACACTATGGCGACCTCGTTCATTTTTTGGCGATCTAATAGTTCCGTGCCCTGTACGAGACACGATGGAGCACATATCAGAGCCGAGAACAGGTGTACATTAGCAGGAGCGATGGGTGCGGCTGAAGGTATGTGAGCGAGCCATCACTGATGGAAGGTGTAGGGTCATTCCACGCCAATTAGCCAGACAGTACGCTCGAGCATCTCCAGTTACACTATAACAATTATGTTTATCACGTGACTCCACTATTTGTTTAGGCACTGAATTTTTCAGGGGAAATTTTTTTCTTCCTCACACAGCAATTTGAATACACTGCGTGAGACAAAAAGCAAGGTTAAAATTGTCAAAAATAAAACAGTATACACAGCGCGATAAAAATTAAGTTGGTAAAATGAACAACAGCACTTCCCTCTTACAACACATCCCCAGGCTGTTGCGAGCATGCACCACTGACACACACACAACAGGCACAATGAAGTTACCCTGGCTCGATTACGGATAGGTCACACACATGCGGCACACTCCCACTAGCTCACGGGTCTCAAAGACCCTGTGTAGCATGTGTGGAGACGGCCCATCCATGATCCACGTGCTACTTCAATGCAAAGCGGTCCACCACACACCACGAAAAAACCTCACCGAACTCTACAGACAACATATCCCACCACACCCACCGTTTTCCCTGTCTGACAATCCCATGATTTCCATCAGGCGTGTTTTTAACTATTTCGCAGAAGTTAAAGTTTTAGAGCTAGTTTCATATCATGCATAACGACAACCTTACCTTTTACAGCAGCCATCCTTATTGCCTTTCACTAATTTTAATTGTTTGTCTTGCTCACCGATTTTAATGTTTACGCCTTCATTTCTCATATATAACGATTGTTTTGGCGCTCTTTGCACCAATTAACCTTGCGCCATATAAATTCAGCCATCATAATCACAATGCATTCACAGCTGCTAGTAGGTCTCAAAATTTGCTTTGCTGGGAACCAATGCGGCATTTTTAGGCCCTATTGTAGCATTTTTACAGATGTTAAATAATTAAGGGAACAATGCAGCTGCATAATTTGTTTACATTTTTGTTGGCGTGTGCGGGAAAAATACGGCACCCGGGGAAGCGAGGTGCTCCAGAGCACTAAACACATGAAGTGTTAAAATATTGTAAAATTGATAAATTACGAGGTTTAACGCGCCGACATTACATAGACGATGGGACGCGCGGAAGTACAAAGCTCCGGATTAACTTTGAGCACCTGAGGATCTCAAACGTACACCCAAAATCTCGAACACACGGGCGTTTTTGCCTTTCGGCTCTATCAGAAAAGGGCCGCCGCTTCCCGTATTCTAAACCACGTCCTCGGTCTCAATATCACAAATTTTGCAGAATGAGTCATATTCCGGCCATTTTCGTAGTGCATGGCAGTCTGCGTAAAAATACAGACTTGAAATCATTTGAAAAGCTGTAGAAGGGACATTCACTTCTAAATGTTTATTCGGAGCACGTTTTTCTTTAAGCTACAAAATTATTTTTATATTGACCGGTTATCACGGCATCAGTCGACGGGACGTAAGTCCGCTTCACTGCACCGCGTGGTTCCTCATGGCGCACTGAGGAAGCGGCGAACATGCAGTGCCAGAGACCGCAGGTTTTTTCATTGTTCTAACGATGTTGTTCGCTTGTTAGAAGTGATTATTTATGCATCTCCCGACTTCCGTGATGCCGGAGACGAAGTGAGCCAGTAAAATCGGAAGCGAGAAAACCAAAGGGCATAGCCAGCTGTCAATTTGGGAGAATAGGACATTCTTCAGTGTGGTAGGTAATGAACTTGTGTACTCACTGGACCGCAGGTGTAGAAGGCGTGCGCGTAAGTGGAATTTAAATTCTGCCGAATGTTCGCAAGAGTTGGTGCACGCTGCAGAAGACCTTAAGCTGCACCACTTCATAAGCAGAAAGCATGCAAGGTACCTTAGAGACATAAAAAGAAGCCTAAAATATGACACTCCTTTTAGACTTTGCGGAGAATAACCATTTTTTTCATTCAATATTCTCCCAAGGGTACCACTCGGTAAGCATACAATCCGCAATGAAAAAACTTTTCACCTGTATTGCAGTCGAAGTGGCCCCTACGTATTCGGGCACCCGAAAAAAAGTGCAATTTGTTTCTTCAAGACTCCGTATACTCACTCAATAAAACTCCTTCGTCGCGAAAGAAAAGTGATCGCTATGTGTATAAATCACCTTCCATGATTTTTTGCTGTCTTGACCACTCGAAAAGCGCCAAGTGGCTACTTTTCAAGATGGGGAGTTAGAGGTCCTGAAAACAACGTAATTTCTGCAGTCCTTGTGTTCACTATTCGTGTACTGTCACCAATCTCAGTACTAGAACAATACAAAATTGGTGATTTGTTCTTCCTGGACAATTACTTCAAATTTATGAGCTGAATGGACTTTTTTTGAAACGTTCAATAGAGGAGAGCTCGAGACCGGGGTCAGCCAGCCACAGTACCGTGAAGTTATTCGCAGTCACAGGTCAGTCTTCAGAGAGCTTTACCTTAGAGAGATATTTACACGCACCAACTTTTAAGCTGGGCGGAAAAGAACGATGAAAGTTATATTCTTGTTATGAAGGATTTTCAAGTGGCAAATCACGAAAGGCCGCGACCACGGTGAACACATTGGCCTCTGAATGAAGCAGAGCCGGCCCGTTAAGCTCTACCACATCTGTCTGCATGACGAAGCGTCGCGGAAGTTATTTGAGAGCTTCTACAAATAATCGGAAGGCGATGATGTCTTTCCAAAATCTAGTAGAAACACGAGTGCACTTCTGGTAAACAGCTAGCGATGTGACAACCCAAAACGACCATGACCACCACATTTGTCGCTGCCGCGGAGAGATTCTTCGTGCAGTGAAGCAAACTTTGACTAACCACTCATAGCCATGACAACATTCTCGTAGAATTAGTTCCTCAGAACACAAAGAAAAAGAGCACATTTGTCCTCAACGTATATTGTCGCCCTAAAAACCACGCTTTTGGATTGGCAGATATTATTCGCCATGCTAAGTGTATCGCAGCAGAAAACCCTTTCATAGTCACCGGGGATTTTAATGCGGCACACACCGCCTGGGGATACACATACCAAAACAAAGAGGGGTGGCGAACTCTTGACCATCATGGATGAAGAGCAACTTATTCTGCTCACCGAACACCACCTACCGACCAGAATCGGCACGAGCACAGTGAGGGACGCATGCCCCGATCTTCACTGGCAACCAACGCTCCGAAAGATACATGGCATAACAGAGAGGATAATATCGGAAGTGATCATATCATTATAGAAACTGTGCTTCCGTGACCTCAATATAGGAGAAATCTAGGCGCCGTTAAATTAACCGACTGGAATAGCTTCAGAAAGCCCAGAAGCCAGGCGCAGCAAGAAGAAATCAAGGACATTGGACAATGGGCACAAACCATAGCAGCAGAAGTCAACACCTACACCAAGAATATTCAAACAAGCATCGAAACGCCAGCAATTGACAACCATCTCGCACACTTATGGGAGGCGAGAAATAGCTTAATGCGGAGATGGAAACGCCAACGTCATAACAAAAAAATTTCCCCGCATTTTCCCGAGGGGAAGAATGTGAAAGTGCGAATGCACGAGTTGAATTGGCGCGGGTCGGTAATGTTCGCGAGAGAGATCACACACACACACACAACTACAAAGAAAGAAAGATGCATTTATTCACAGACACCTATTTGTGTTGTCGTTGTACTTGATTGCTAGAGCGGATGTCAGCTTTGAAATTCCGTGTCAGTACTCCTTTAAGCGGGTGCATTAGCCATTCTCACGCCCGATTCCTGGCCAATCCCCCACGTGGGTATGTGCCACGCACAGACACCTATTTGTGTTGTCGTTGTACTTGATTGCTAGAGCGGATCTCAGCTTTGAAATTTCGTGTCAGTACTCCTTTAAGCCGGTGCATTAGCCCTTCTCACGCCCGATTCCTGGCCAATCCCCCACGTGGGTATGTGCCATGTCAGCGGCCAGGCAGCGCGCGCCCATCTCCCCCCGTTGCCAAGGAAGACGAGGAGATTCCTGACCAATCCCCCACGTGGGTATGTGCCATCTCCACCCGTTGCCAAGGAAGACGAGGAGCGCGCGCACCCGCAGCTGTTGCTATGTGGACGGACGACGGTCAACGGAATTCAGGGTCGCTTATAAAGTGCATTCGCACTTAAAAGGTGAGACGACGTATTGCGCAAATCAACACAGGCAGCAATATATGCAGCAAAGCTATGCCACCAAAACTGGGCCCACATGTGCGATGGCCTCAGTTGCAGACTTAGTACCTCTAAAACGTGGAACCTCCTTCGCTGCCTCATAGATCCTGCCCGAAGTAAAACTGAAACTTGCAAGACAGTGCAAACGATAAAGCATAAATTTCAAAGAAGCGCGCAGTTACTCATCACTGCACTTAGGGACAGATACCTCCCTGAAGTACAACAGGATAACCCCCCTGATTACACAGCATCCCCGACCTTGGAACTAAACAAGCCCATCACCATGGCATAGGTGCTCGCAGCGCTTCTCAAACTCCACAGAAACACCACTCCCGGCAAAGACAAGATCCCCAATAAAACACTGATCAACCTCGACGATACTTTTATAGAGTTCCTCACTAACTATATGAACGAGTGCTGGACTGGCAGCAAGCTTCCCAAAAAATGGAAAGAGGCAGAAGTGAGGCTATTGCCAAAACCAGGGAAAGCACCATGTATATAGATCCTACGCCCAATTTCTTTACATCTCGCGTGGGGAAACTCATGGAGTACGTCGTTCTACAGAGACTACTACTTCGAGGACACCGATCGCATACCACACACATTGTTTGGATTTCGGCCAAAGCTATCGACGCAGGACATACTACTACAATTAAAAAAAGAAATTTTGAGATTGCAAGCAAAAATTCCCCCAAGGCAATTTTTGCACTTTATCTAAAGGGAGCATTTGATAATGTAGCCCACACAGCCATACTCAGAAATCTCGCCTCCTTAGACTGCGGAGAACGTACATACGGCTACGTTAGATATTCTTAACAGACAGACAGGCGATCCTGAAAGTAGGTGACCTGCAGTCCGACCCCCACAAATATGAAAGCAGAGGCACGCCATAAGGCGCTGTAATATCTCCGATGTTCAACATCGCAATGATAAACCTGCCCCAAAAACTTGGAAGCATTCCAGATATAAAACATGGTCTTTATGCAGACGACATCACAAATGGATAGCCAAAGCGTGGGAAGGGAAAATGCAGGAGAGATTGCAACAGGCTGGAGATACTGTTCACACGTACGCGAAAGAATGCGGACTCGCCTGCGCTCCCCCAAAATTCGAAATTCTGCTGGTGCAAAAACGTCGTCATGAACCACCTAAGTCGTTCTACATAATGATTGATGGAATTAGCATAAAACCCAACGATCACATTAAAATTCTCGGCATGACTTATCAAGATGGCTGCAAGAACACCCGCCTACTTCAAAAACTGGACTCAGACACTGCTCAAATAACGAGAATGATCCGCAGAGTATCGACTCAAAAGTATGGCATGAAAGAACAAGATACGATAAAGCTCGTTCAAGCATTCATAATTTCACGCCTCGCATATGTAACTCCATACACGATCCTCCAAGCAGCAGACAAACACAAGCTGAACACCCTTATTGGGAAAGCGTACGAACAAGCCTTGGCTCTCCCACCGACAACGTCCACCGAACGTCGTGCAGCACTAGGGATGCACAACACCATAGAAGAACTCGCGGAAGCCCCTCTCACGGCGCAGAAAGTCCAGCTCGGCCTCACGAGCACCGGTCGATCAGTTCTGACCTCTTTAAAGCTTACCGCTCTCACGGAGACGGAAGACGCGGTCATAGTCCCTCTAGAAATCAGGAGAAGACTGAAACTTCCTCCCTTGCCGAGTAACATGCACCCCGAACACCATAAAGCACGAAGAGCGGCTAGGGCAGAAGCTCTTCAACGTCAATACGAAAAATCCGAGGATGTGGTATGCACTTATGCCGCGGACTATTCTCGATATCAAGTATAAAGCTGCGGTAACAACCACCACCCCCACTTCCTTCCTCAGTAGCTTAACATTACGGAAGTTAACAACGCTGCAAGCTGAAGAGACGGCAATCGCCCTCGCAATCGCCCAAACCCGAACATCCACCATCATCACGGACTGCGAAGCGGCATACAGAAATTATGCGGCAGGAAGAATTTCCAAAATCGCTCTCGGCATCATCCTTGAACACCCACCTCGCAGAAATATAGAAATATTCTGGACCCCAGCCCACTCTTCTATCTGCGGAAACCAGGCGGTGCACGCCTTCGCTCGAGATTTGGTCAGCCGAGCACCGTTAGAAAAAGAGGAAAGGACAATATACCCCCTTCTCACGTACAAGGACATCACACAGCATTACCGGCTTCGCCGAATGCGATACCCTCCAGTTTCTAAACAACTAACCAGGCCCCGACATACAACTCTTCGTCAACTCCAGACGAACACGTACCCACTCCCATGACGCTGCACGCTATACAACCCATCCTCTATGATCCCCTGTGCAGACACTGGGGCGTCCCTGCCACGCTTTACCACATGGTATGGGAATGCGAAGTTAATCCCCATATTGACTCCATCCCAAACCCCTCCCGAGAGAAGTGGAAGAGAGCACTCGCTAGCTCTTGCCCCAGCAGACAGCTGCAGCTGATCGAACGGGCGAAGACGGCGGGTTGCTCCAATTGGGCCCCGGACTGAGGGCTTCACCCATAAGGCTTTCGAAGCAATAAAAGTTGTACTTCCCCTCCTCCTCCTCCTTGACCGCTCCTACTGAGACCGTGTGACTGTTCAATATAAAAATTATTTTCTCACTGAAGAGAAAAAGTACTCTTTTTATAAAGTTTAAAAAAAATCCCGCCATATCCACGAAGTGAATGATGATGAGAGAGGCGAAGCAAAAACTTTATTGATAAAACCTTGATACATTCGCCCACACATCTTATAAAGACTCGACACGTTGTTATAGGTCTTCTTGATGGCGCGCACCATCTGAATGAGTAAAGAACATAAGGCGCGTTCGTAGCCATGCTCGCGTCTCGGTTTGTAGCGCAGTGGGAAGAGCGCCACGTACCTCCCGTCGCGGCCAGAGAGTCTGTGGGATCGAAACAGTGGCGCCGCCGCGTCAAGACCACCACTCGTCACTCGCAAAGCTTGAGACTTCCCACTGCTCCACTGAGAGGCCCGTCGACGACGTCTATGTTTGTGGTGATCATGAAGGGCTTGTTTGGGACGATAATAATCTCAATGGGTAAGTTGGCAAATTCGGTGCGTGACATTTTAGCCACCTTGGCCTTCGCCTTCTGCAGAGCGTCTTCTGCCGCGTACCCCCGGTACATGTCTTGAGCACGCAGGTGACAAACGACAACCTGTTCTTCTTCCTCTCCTCCTTGTTGGGTGGCAACGAGCGCGTAGAACATATTGACATCGTCCAATCTTTGGTTGTCCAATCCCTAGGGGCCTCCTGCCACAATCATCATCAGCGGTATGTACACGGCAGCAACGAGGGACGGGGCAGGGCCCGAGCAACAGGAGCTTCGCCCCTAAAAATGTCCTTTCTGCCAGCTTTTCAATTAGCGTAATTCTGCATTGTGATTGATTATTGATTGAAGGTTTTAACACGCCGACGCAACGCCGGCGATGAGGCACGCCATAGTGGAGGGCTCCGGATTAAGTTTAACCACCTGGGAATCTTTAACGTGCGGAGAAATCTCGAACACACGGGTGTTTTTGCTTTTCCCCTCAATTAGAAAAGCGGCCGCAGCGGCCAAGAATCGAACCCGTGACCTCGTACTCAGCAGGGGAACGCCTTAGCCACTGACCACCGCGGCGGGTTAATTCTGAATTTTTAAATGCGGCCACACACTGTGATAGGCGTGCGAACGTCCGCAATTATGCATATTTTTAAAAATATTCTGCTTACTGCTCTGAGGCTACCTGAGGCTTCCGGACTACTATATTTCGTTCCTGTGCTTACGGACAACAACGTAAGCAAACTGTGCAGCTTCATCTTCTCTTAAAATCATGTAACAGCTTTAATAAATCGATAAATACGGCCCTAAAACGCGACATTGCTTGCCCGCATCGTACATTTCGAGACCCACTAGCGGCATCGATTGCGTTGCACTGAGAAAACGCGGTACTTGTTGTACCAACTGGATTTTTTATACTGCGCTCCATATGAAACATTTTTGATAAATTTTGGTGACAGCGACGTTACTCAGATTACTGTCACAAAGCGGAAAAATTTTCTTGCCTTCGCAACATTCAAAAATTGGCTACGAAAATGAGTAGTGCAGTGAAGTGATCCATTACAATTTTATAGTGCAATGAGAGATATTCGAGCGCATTGTCTTGGATATTTGTCGTGGAATGAGCCTAGTGTCCAAGATGCGCGCATTGAAGGGTAAGTTTGGTTCAGTAGTTTTAGCGTCCCTATTCTGGCCTGGGAAGAACGAGGTTTCGCGTCTTTTTTGAGAAATCACGGTGGTTGGCCTACACTGGGCAGAGTAGACCTAATAATAATCACATTTCACTGAAATGAATTGGTTGTGATAGTGAATCCATACTCTATTGCCGAATTTAATTAATGTTTCCGTAGTACTTTTCTTTCACTCACGATGTCACCCGTTCTTGGCGTCCGTACTTGTCCGCATCGCTCGCAGGTGCGCCCTGTCGGCGCGATCGTGGCGTGATAAAGGCGGTTGTCAGCGAGGCTGGAACGCGCTCATCGCCGCGCTATGTCGTCAGCCCCGCTCCTCCTCGCCTACTCTTCGCTCGCATCGCGTGCTCTCTCCGCGGTCGGTTCGCGCCCAACAGGTGGGGGCGCGCGCGTCGCGGGATCAAACACATCTGTGGCGTCATTGTGACGTCAGCATCGCGCGCGCGTGGCGCGATCATGGCGTGATAAAGGCGGCTGTCGGCGAGGCTGGAACGCACTCATCGCCGCGCTCTCTCGTAAGCAGTTGCCACAAGTGCAACAACATTAACGTAACGCAAACTACTTAACGTCGTGCGCCTTCGGAAATGCTCTGCATTTGATCGTTCCCCTCGCGAGGGGGATGTTTCTTCCATCCGAAAAACGGCTACCGCTGGCGGGAATCGAACCCGCGTCCTCGGGCACCGCATTTCTTCCACCCGTCGTCTTGTCATCATTCACTCAGTTAAGACGGTGACGCTGCTGAGCCCAGAAACGGCCGCCAAAGGGCTGTGCCCTAAAATAACAGCTTTTTTTAATTTCATCCTGCCCCCAAATCACTGAAATTCACTTTCCAGCTCCCCGCGTTAATTACTTTTCCCGCAATGGCGTCCTGAATTTCTTCCTGTGATTTAAAGTCAAATCCTCACCTGGTCCAGATTGCATATAAAATGCGTCTTTTTGCGTTGCTATGCCGAAACTCAGATCAAGTCGCCATATTTCGATGTTTCATTAAATCAACGCCCGCGCGACAATTCTGTTTTGGTTTGATTTTGGACAGTGTTTTCCCAATTTTCAACAAGAATGACCCTCTACTTATACAGAAATGTCTACCCATTTTTTTGACGTGCTCCTGTGGCAAAAATCGGGAACATATAATTGCAACTTGCATTACAAACTGTCTGGATGAACACCACATGGTGTCACCATTTCAGCATGGTTCCGGAAGAACGTTTTCTGCGGTCACTCAACTTGTTTCTGTGGTTCGTTTCTTTACGTCTGTCCTTTATAAGGCTTGCCAGGTTAATGTCTGCTCTTCATATTTTCTCAAGGCGCTCAATCCTGTTCCACATGATAAAGTCACTCGGAAACTGCAGCTCACCAGACCTCCAAATTACCTAATTGAACGGGTATCGGCCGGCTTAACGAACCATAGACATTAGGTTGATGTAAACGGGTTATCTTTCGACCTTCTTCCTGTAAATTCTGTCGTTCAGCTGGGCAGCGTACTGGGCAGCGAATAGTAGGAATTATTCATGACCGTTTTAAAATCTGCCTTTTTGCTGACGATAGCATTCTTTTTCTAACATTGAATGCCAAGATGATCATCTGATTCTAAATACAGCGCTTAGCAATGTTCTTGCATGGTAAAATAAATGGGGCGTGTAACTTAACTTGGGCAAATTGGTCTGTCTTCGAATTTTAAACAACAAAAGTTCCTTGTGCTTCAGTATTCAGTTTCAAAGCACCCCTTTACTGAAGTAATTAATATAGGTACCTTGCTATAACGTTAAGAAGCACCCTAAGCTGTAATACGAGTTTGCTAATGTCCCCTTCTCCCCTTTTCGCAAATTGTGCGTATTAACTCTATCGTGACCGGGCCTATTCTAAATAGATCAATTTGAAATATTATTTGAGAGGGCATTTTCTTAGTGTTCCAGGCTTTGTTTGAACAAGTAAAGCTGTTTGGAGTTAAATCAGCTTGAAACAAAAACATGATTTTGGACACGCGTTTGAAGCACCTTGGTGTGGAAAATGGGCGTGGTCGTCGCTCGTCACTTGAACCAAAGAAGAATGCGTGCCACTCGTAGTTACATAGCATAAGCGTCTGTGTTTTGTTTTCAGGGCTTGAATAGTGAACCAGCAAACGATTTTCAATCGTCAGGTTAGCGCCCTGACAGTAATAATCCAGCAATCGGCCCAAAATATCAAGCAGTGCCTGTTTGTAAAGTTTCTTGATGATTTTCGGCAGTTTTATTGCCTTTGCGCACGTTTTTCTAAGTTGTGGGGCAGTTCCAGAACCATTCGCGAACAGTTTACAACAGTTTTGTTGTTTCTGCACCGCGAAATTCGTATTTAGCGCTAGTACGCAGTTGCCCAACTTCAAGGCCGAACTACCTGCCATGCCGCCTTGGGCGTCCGCGACTGATCCTCGAACAAAGCTTGCCGATCCTGATTTCACCCAACCCTAAACCGATTTCTGCGATAAGAACTTCAGATACTAGTCCAAATGTCACACCAAGTCTCCACATATCTGTTCCAACGAGTGCAGCGCTTCAAACTGGCCTTACACACTGCCAGGTGTCCGTCTGCAAGTTTATTTTCCATACTAGGGTATCTCCGAGGGTGTAGTGTTGCTGCTTAGTTGAATGGTCTATTAGGACGGAGTCTCCGATAAGTTTTTATACTGTCGCGCAACCGCTACTCGGACAAAGTTTGCAGGGCACGATTCTAGTGCATCGCCCCTCATTTCTGCAAGCAATGCTACAATTGCGAGTCAGAAGATGACAATAAAGCTCAATTTTATGTTTTTAGAGATAACTGACCGTCAACGCCAACAAGCATCAACCACGGAGTTCAGGTTTCAACTTCATGCATGTTTTTCCGCATCGCGTGCATGTCCCAAATACTGGGCTGGCCATAACTGCAAAGTCAGTAATCGAAAAGATGTTTCTAGGTTACACGGGGGCAAATTGATGACTGTGACCACGCCAAACTACCAGATTTTGTCCAGGAAACCTCCCGAAATTTCACATTTTGAAATGGAGGTTGGGCTTCACCGCTTAACACAAGCACCGCGCGTGCTAACATTGTTTTAATATCTCACGAACTGTTCAGTGTAAGTCGGAATTTTGCTGCGGCGCATTTTTTAAAATGGTTCCCTACAAAATGTATAGTATATTTTTTCTTCTACCGGTGGTCTGTTGTACACAACTAGTTTTCAAACATTTTTTTTGACAACTTGACAAAAATTTTGATTTTGATAGTTTTTTTTCAAACTATAATATATGAAAGCATTTAAAAACTGGGTTGATTGGAAAGGGCTTTATATAATCTGCATGTTGTGTTCCTTTAATAAATGCCTAACAATTTTTGTAGCAGAAAAAAGACTTTCTTGGAGCCCTGATAATCGGTCAATTTTCCCGCGGTCACAAAAGAGTCAAGGCATAAACTTAGATAAGCTCCGCACAGATAAAGCTGTTATCGTACAACAGACTCATAGGCCCTAAAATAGAATACGCGTGCGTGTTTGGGCCCCCCATACTAGAAAGACCGTTACCTCACTTGAAAAAAATCAGAGACGAGTAGTGCGCTTCATATATTCTTTACAGGGGAGAAACGATTGTGTTACTAAAACAATGCGAAACCATGAGATTGTAACCCTAGAATCACGTCGAATGTTTATTCGCCTTAGGATTCTTTGTTCTCTTACTAACCGCTGGCTCGGTCTTGACCCCTCCCGCTTCTTAACCCCCCTAACAACACTGCGAACTCGTCATTCACACGCTTTATCTCTCACGCATTTTTTTCCTCGGACGGAATCGTTCGAATTTTCCTTCTTCCTAAGAACAGTCAACGATTGGAACAGCACTTCCCCAGAACACCTGATATCAATCGATACAGCTCCTTCAACCCAGTGTTTAAAATGTATGCCTGTCGTGTATATCGTCATAGCCGATTTTCTATCAGAAGTTTTTCTGGCCATTTTGTTGCACTTCACTGTTCTGACACATTGTTGTTCCTCTAGTTTTGCCTTTGAATTACTGATATTATCGATGTCTTGGCTCATCTGGTACACTTTGCAGTATGTACACAAGATTTTTTTGCACGTGTGTGTGTGGGTGTGTTTAATAACTGTACCAGTCTTGCTCGGGCTAATAGCCTGCAGTATTACTTAAAAATAATAAAAAATTAAGCTGCTGGAGAGGATCTCCTTAGGCGCACCGGTCTCGTTCAAATCACGCAAATAAGTAAAAGGTTCTAGTTTCCACAGGAGCAATGGCGGTTGTGACTTCGGAGTGGCTGAGCTCGATGGGGCTTCAAGCGGCTCAACGCGAACAACCGGTACGCAGAAGAACTCTAGCATTGCGTCTTTGAGGTCACTGTGGACATTTGGTCCATAATGAGCCGCGCGGAGCTGAACAGAAATCTTGCTCGGGAGAACCTGGTACTTCATGATGTGGCTTGTGGTCTGGCCGAAGAAGCTGCTCATGTAAAAGTGGCTTTCCATGAGCACAAATGACCAATTTGTGCCTTGCGGTTGAACGCTCGCATGGGTGGAAGGGCAGAGGGAAGGGCTCGCAGTAGACGCTCGCTGATACCCCAGCAGTGGAGTCATAATGATTGCGCTGAGTCAGGTGTCTGTAGGTCTACAATTTTTTGTCAGCACGAGGCAATGAATGAATGCATGAAGGAATGAATGAATTTATTATAGAAAGGATGGCACTCTGGCGTGTTGGGGGAAATAGGGGAAGGGGCTCAGGGTCGATGAATTTTAAATTCTATTGACGAGGTTATCCTCTTCCACGATGGGCCATAGTCAAAGCGGCACGTCGTTGGTGTTATTCGTTGGATACAGACAATGCTGAAGAGATGTGACATCAGGGGGCTTACGCCTTGCTCGGATTCCTTCTAGAATCCTACATGCCCACCACAAGTGACTGATTTTTGGTCTATCTTGGTGGCACAGCGAGCACAGAAGCCGGTCTGGTGGAACTTCTGTGTTCTCGTGTTGACGGTAGTGTTCCCAGAGAGCTAGGATGTCTTCCGTAAGAGCGTAACCCGTGCGGACCTTTGTAAGAATAACTTGTGCAACTCGTTGGATGTTGCGGGGTATACCCCGCAGCATCCAACACCTTGCGGTGTATACCGCAAGGTGCTGTAGCTTAGGATTCGTTGCTCTGAGTTCTTTCTTGCTTTCTTGTCTAATTGTCTTGCTGCGTTCCACAGGGCAAGGGTTATGTACAAGAGAAGGTGCTGCACACTTTGAGAGGTGGTTGAGAGTTGTCTCCCTCGCGAACCTATGGGCCATCTCATCCCCGGGGTTATTTGTGGCCAGCTACCCTCTCCACTCCTATATCGATGTTATGGTCACGCTGGAAGGTTCCATAGAGTTGTTTTAAACGATGAGGCGTAATCCGTCGCCGTGGTGGGGTGGGAAACGATTTGATGGCTTCGAGGCTACCCGTTAACCAACCGTGCCTGCATGGGAAGAGTACTAATAACCCTCCTCAGAGACGCTACCATCGAAGACCCACAAGGCTAGCCACATCCATCAACGAAAGACAAGCCATTGTCACGTCTAAGGTGCAATAAACAGGCGCAACCATTTACACAGATAGGTCCATAGACGAAGCGCGCCTCCTCATAGCACTTGCTGCCAAACGACCTAAGCCGAACGAGCACACCGTGTTTCTCAATAATTTAACACATTTTCACTACTTAACTCGAACTACAAGCCATCTTCCTGGGTGCCCACATAATCCCAGACGTTATAGCTCAAAATAAAACTCGAGCACGAGACAATAGAAATGCCCAACCGCCGTACAAACACACTCACATATGTACCATAGAACATACCAGCTGACGCAACAGTGGCGGTGATGCTTGGGCCAACGCTCGGAGTTTGTGGGCGCATTTCCTTCTGTTCCTCTTTTCCACAGCCTACCAAGGACGATGGGCCTGGTGCGGAGGCTGCTAAATGCTAGTTTTATGTTCGCCCCAGCTCCCCACCAAGATAGGGTCTTGTATGATAGGTTACAGAGGTTGGGCTGCAGGTCGGCGGCACAATTTTGTCGAGGTTGTTGTTGTTGGCGCGTGTCGAGGAACGTGAAGGAACCTTTTAATGGTCGGATGGGACTGCTATATCACAATAATGATGATAATAGAAGTACAATGCGGCAGTAGCCACCTCTATATGGTTGAATAATTTTTACATCATCCCTGCCATTTGTTGAAGAAACGGAGGCCCGGATCGCCGGTCGCGGGCGCCATTCTCGACACCTTGAATGTTCCGTAACATGGACATGCTTTGCACGTATAGGCACACCGTAAGGATTGAGTGACGTAGGCACGTAAAGCCCTAGCCTACAAAGATTACTGTCAAGCTATATTATCCTTCGTATAAACGATATACAAACCCTCCACACGTAAACTAAAAATTAGGATGGGAGATGAGGCTGACAAAACAACATTTCTTAAGGTCAAAATTGGCGTCAACACCAGAAGGCGGCGAAGTAATGTTGATCCAATAGCGGGCGAAAGGAGGGTGTTAAGCTAAATAGCATTAAAAACTGTTTATTGTAGTATAAATATCTTTCCTTCAATCGCTTCCGGTAATATAGTTCAGCTCGGTGTTTCAATGCAAGCTTTGATGCCTTGTCACCGCCCTGGAAACCACCGTCACCATGCTTAAGTCTGCTGCTAAGTTACAAGTTTATGGCGTGATCACAGAAAAATACGGCCGTGACCATCATTTGCAAGATGCAGTAACGACTGGGACATGGTACGCCCGGTAACGCCTTAGCGTACTGATGTCGCCGATACACTCATTTGTCAAGCTCGAACTCAATAATCGCCGTAATGAAAAAAAAATCTCATATCTGGTTTAAGTTTCTCTTGAATTCGACAGTGGGACTTACCAGCTTACTAGGAGGAGTGCTCACAAATGGAATGTGTTTGATTCATCTCCATATGAGAGCCTTGTGCTGCCTGGTTGTTTTGCTGTTGCGCCAAACCAATATTTTCTACTGATTACAGAACGTCGAAACAAAAAATGCTACATCATTTTTTGTGCTCTGTTATTGCTGATTTGGAAGGAGTGAAAACTGCATTAGTTTCGCTACAAACAGGTTTAAACCACGCGTCGTACTCAGCTGCGGCTGTTGCACATTTACGGCAATTTCACAGCGCCGGAGATCTGTGTAATTTTTTCCCTATTTCAGCGCGATGCCAGCCCCCCTATGCAGGCTGTTAAGCAAACTCGCGTCATTTATACGGCGGCTGAAGTTTTCAATGCGTGATGTATGCGTTTCCGCACTGTTTGTACTACGTCACGTATTTTCAGCCATTCTCAGGGAGGGTGTGGCCTACATGTTATATTGTTGTTCAATAGCCAACAAGGGGCTGCGCTGCCATGTCCGGTACAGTTAGTGTAGGTTTTAATTTTTGTGCAAGAAATACGCACTTTTATTAAGGACAAAAAAAGCAAACTTGAGATATTGGGCCCGTAAACTTCACAAAACGGGAAAATGGCAGAAGAACACAAAACCGCTTCGTCAGCAGGAGTCGCATGCCCAAAACTAAGGGCCAATCTATGCTTCCGCCAAATTCCGCCAAACGAGAATACGTCTAAGTAAACATCGTTGATGAAGTAATATCACTAAAATAAAATCATGATGATAGTAGAAGGCTGGTGGTAATAGCCATCTTTTTTGTCAGTAACATTTTCATTATATCCAGGCAGCACAAAAACTGCGTGCCAAGATCGGCGCGTCTATAGCCGCTTTCTGGCATGTCCAGATAGCATTAAAGTTCTGGCAGCGACTGATAAACCATTAAACAGCCAACATTCGGCCACCCGCGCTACGGCATTTCTCCGGCCGCCCGTGTTTAGACAACAAACGACAGGTACCCTGCTGCCATGGTATTCATTTTACTTTTGGCGGCCGATGTTCAGAAAAAGTATGGCCGACGGTCTGCCATAGGACAGCTGTTTTTCCTTCGGGAAGCGGTGTTCAGCCGAAGCACAGCAAGCGACCGGCCACAGAATATGCTTATTTTTGTGGCAATGATGTTCGGAAGGAGACCGGGCGGAGTACGGCTGTTGTTCATTGGCTCTTTCTGTGATGAACCGCGCGTCCGGCGGCAGAATATTTGTTTTCTTCGGGCAGCAGGTGCTATAAAAGAAACCGGCCCACGTACGGCCTAAGATAGTACGTTTTTTTTTTAAGTGCGAATGCACTTCTTAAGCGAGCCTGAAGCGTCCGCCACCGTCCGCATTCCGCCGCCGTCCGCATAGCAACAGCTGCGGGTGCGCGCGCTCCTCGTCTTCCTTGGCAACGGGGGGAGATGTGCGCGCGCTGCCTGGCCGCTGACATGGCACATACCCACGTGGGGGATTGGCCAGGAATCTCCTCGTCTTCCTCGGCAACGGGGGGAGATGGGCGCGCGCTGCCTGGCTGCTGACATGGCACATACCCACGTGGGGGATTGGCCAGGAATCGGGCGTGAGAAGGGCTAATGCACCCGCTTAAAGGAGTACTGACACGAAATTTCAAAGCTGAGATCCGCTCTAGCAATCAAGTACAACGACAACACAAATAGGTGTCTGTGAATAAATGCATCTTTCTTTCTTTGTAGATGTGTGTGTGTGTGATCTCTCTTTCGCGAACATTACCGAACCGCGCAAATTCAACTCTTGCATTCGCACTTTAACATTCTTCTCCTCGGGGAAATGCGGGGAATTTTTTTTGGTTAGCGGTCTTCGGACGAATTACAGCAAGCAAAATGCCTCATATTGTTTGGCAACCGGTGTCCAGCCGGAGACCATGCCGATGTAAGGTGTCAGGTTATCCGTCATTCCTTAGGTAAGCGGTGTACTGCCCAACAACGACACGCGTCTGGGCGCCCGGAACCCATGCAATTTATTTATTTATTTATTTACATTACCCTCAGGGCCCGGGTAGGGCGTTACAGAGGGGACATGAGTAAATCGAGCTTTCAATAGCTCCCCGGTACCACACGAAGTACAACGGGTTATACCCAATTGCAACAGTACAAAAATAGGGCCAACCGGCAAAGAGAATTTTGTCCACACGAAGTAGAGAGAAATCAACGGGAAAGCCTTTCTTGCGACCCACCGTCAGGGGAAAGAGCTCGGGGGGACCCCTCTTGTCCCCCCTAGGAAAAAGCCGGATGGGGTGGGTTGCTGGGAACGGGAACTTGGACGTAGGAATGGGTTATGGGAAAAGGGTGGGAATGAGGGAAGCATTTTGCTCTAATCCTTTTGTCTGACTCTCTTCCAAGGACTGATTGCTCAGCGAGGGCATCAGACAGTGCCAATTGCCAAATGTGCGGTCCCTGCCACGGGTTACCGCTCACCCATAGGGTCCGATAACTGGGCCCCAACTGTCGGAGACAGGAAGTACCCTATTTAGTGGCGACGGCCAGGTACCCCCCCGACCCCCAGCTCTGCGACCGATGCGTACTAACGTCCTCGATCAACTGTCCCGCACAAGGTACCCATGAATCACCAGTGAAGCTTTCCACTATACACGGGTACTTACAACACCTGCTTTTCACGGTCTCCGGACACCGGAAGTTGTATGCGAACGTGAACTGAAACCCATGTTGGCAAGCCAACACACGTTCGCAAGGGTCCCCACTGGGTCTGCGGGCCCTTTTCTTATGTCCTCCTCTGTGCCTACTCATTCGCTCAATGTAACAAGAGTCTTTTGGCATTGCCGTGGTGTAGCGGCTCTGCAGAGGAGATCGGTCCGGGCCTACTGGCCGTTACTAAGCCAGGAGAGTTTCCCCGGTCGGTGTACTAACCGCACCTTTCCTCGTTTTCCCCGTGCGGAACACCCAGTAGCTCGTGGTAGCACGTCCCGTGGCAGCAGAGAAGATCAATCTATAGGCCCTCACAGCAAGTTACAGGGGGGCGCGACCCCCCCCTGGCCTCATACGGATTGTACAACATCTGGCCCCATGACATTTGGTTACAGGGGTATGTCACTCCCCCGACTTATAGCGATCAGGTCGCTGGCCCCGCCGTTACAGAGGGGAGTGGGAACAAAAGATCTGCTGTGTCAACTTACATTTGCAGCCAGTCATGAATGTGTCATTTTTTTCTAACATTTGTGCCTATTGTTGTGATTTTGCTGTATTATTACCTACTATCATGTTTCACTTGTGCTACGTTAGCGCTTTCTGATTAGATGTCAAAAATATCCGGAATACTGTATGTACCGTTTTTTTCCATCTGTTAGTCATTTATTTACGTTAGTTTTGCATCGTTTGCATGCTGTTATGTCACACAAGACTGGAACCTTACTGCTGCATTTTGTTGCGAACTTGGCCTGATGTTATTTTTCCTCATTTTTCTGTTCTCATTTTTTTTCTCCCTTGCTGTGTCTGTTACTTATCGCATTGTTTTGTTCCCACTCCCCGCCGTTGGGAACACAAAACAATGCGATAAGTAACAGACACCGCAAGGGAGAAAAAAATGAGAACAGAAAAATGAGAAAAATAAGATCAGGCCAAGTTTGCAACAAAATGCAGCAGTAAGGTTCCAGTCTTGTGTGACATAACAGCATGCAAACGATGCAAAACTAACGTAAATAAAATGACTAACAGATGGAAAAAAACGGTCCTATTCCGGATATTTTTGACATCTAATCAGAAAGCGCTACGTAGCACAAGTGAAACATGAATTAGTAGGTAATAATACAGCAAAATGACAACAATAGGCACAAAAGTTAGAAAAAAAATGACACATTCATGACTGGCTGCAAATGTAAGTTGACACAGCAGATCTGAATAAATGATTGTCACGAATTAGAACTAACGGCTCGGGAAGGTGGTTGCAGTGGTGGTTTATTGCTTGGGGGTAGAAAAGAGTGATAGAACGCATTAGCGTTTGCAAGGGATGGTTCAACCTTGTGCCGGTGATCTAAGCGACGCGATATGAACGAGGGGCTGAAAGGAGCAAAGCGTGAAGTGTGTCGTGATGAAAGATTTTATCAAAGAAATACAAACGCTGAAGCTGACGGCCGGGTAATGACAGATCGGGTAGGAGCAAACTTGATTCATGGTTGATACACTAGGTGTGCGGTGATAATTAGAAAGGATGAAACGCGCAGAACGGTTTTGAACGGATTCAACAAATGAAGTTAAAGATGCCAGGCCAGGAGAGCTTGTTTTTGTAAGAAGACCGGGTCGTGTACGCCCGGTTTTTACTTCGGTGAGAAAAAAAGCCGTTATGGAGCCGAGTGATGCAGTCCCGTTTTTCATCCGCTCGGTGGTTCTACGATTTGAATGAACAAACTTCGTTTGCCAAGCAGTAATGAGAGCTACTCCGTGAACTGGCAATGTACAAGGGCTCCCTGGATATTTCCAGTTGACCTTTAGGCCATTGGAAGACAATTTATTGCCACAAGGAGACTGTGCCTCACCGACGGGTGAGCTAAGCGTAGCCAGGTCCCGGAGCTCCCTGCCTGGTAAACAGACAGGGAGCCCATCCGCCGGAGCTTGACCACGGCTCCGACGGCCACCGTTTGAGGTTTCTGCCCTTCACCTTAAAACATATCGTCACGGTTTATCACAACTTATCTATGGGGGCTAGGTGTCCGGGGTGTCGCCAATACCGCCAACAAGTTTGCTCAAGATGCCCCGTGCGGGGTCGTTTTGGTTTCATTCATGAGGTCAGGATCTGAGATCACGCCCTGTGAGCTATTAAGGCTTCGGTGGGGCGTGACCGTGATGTCGAGGTCTGCGATTCGTGTCTGGCTGAGCAGATTTGTCACCAGCTGCTGGGTATTGTATTCGACCAACAGTTCTTCGGTTCTCTGTTTCTTTGCTTTGTAGGATTCTCCTATTATACCTTCTATGAACTTTGTGATCAAGGACATGGACCAAGTGGCAATGGGCTTTTCTTTTTCAACAGATTCGGTGAGCAGGAAGCGGGGATAGTTGGCTGGCTATGGGATTGAGAGTGTTGGTAAGGATGGAAATGATACATCGGTGCGGCCCTTTTTCAGGGACCAAATACGTTTGTGGGGTTGAAAATACCATAAGGAATAGTACAAAACAAGGGAGACGGGGGGTACTTTCTTCGTCAGCCTTACACTAATAGAAGAAGAGGTCTCGGAGCTCCCTGCCTGGTAAACAGACAGGGAGCCCATCCGCCGGAGCTTGACCTGGGCACCGAGGGCTATCGTTTGCGGTTTCTACCCTTCACCTTACAACACATAGCCATGGTTGGTTCCAGCTCAAGTTTGGGGGCACGGGGTCCGCTGTGTTGCCAATACCGTCACAAAGATTGCTCAATGTGCCCCGTGCGGGGCGCGGATGGTCTCTATATTGTGCGCCACTCTCGATATATGGCGCGTGGATGGTAGCAGGTGGCTTGCCACGCACGCCGGACAAGGCTCTGATTACGGACATTGCGAGGTCCTAAGGGCTCTGCACCTAAAAGTTGTGATTTAGGGCGTGAGGACCACTGCCGCAGAGAAGAGATAACCCAGTTCTCTCTCTGAAAATCTTAAAGACGGCATACTGATGCTTGCGTCACCAAGACGTGCCATTTCGCCGGATTCATTCATATCTCCTGTAGTTCATTAATGCTCCTCAACATGATCACGGTGACGCATGCATCAGTATGCCGTCCGTGAGTCTTTCAGAGAAACAACTCGGTCATCTTCTCTCTGCGGCAGTGCTCCCCGCGGGGTAAATCACGCCTTTTTTTGTTTGCGGTATTTGTATAGATATGGTAGTTACCTTTGTTTGCGCAGTGCCTGCCTGGTTCCCATGTTTCTTGCGCAACCTAGATAATTTGTTGATACATATATGTGTTTTTCGAAATGTATCATCATATGGAAGTCAGCTCGTGTCCATGTAGCCACTGTATTTCCTTCTTCATCGAATTGTTCGTGCTGTAAGAAATATTTCAATGCCAGTTCCAACTCTACCAAACTCTCAGGTTCATTAGTTGCAGCCGGAGCGCACTCTTCAGTTATCGTCTGGTCGCAAAAGTTTTGAACGTGGCGCTGCATGACCATGGTTTCATTTCGTCAGTGTGGCAGACAGGTCTCGCTTGAGGCGTCACGTGTCACACCTTTCTTGTGGAAACGCTAGCGGAAGGATAGTATATAATCCTGGTGAGTAGCTGTCATCGAAAGCGATATCTGGCATTTCAACGTGTTTGGCCAGCGTCTTCGTCGTCAGACTTGCAGAAGTCATGCAAAGATTTGTAAGGGGAGTACACAACCGAAAGTTGTCCAGTGTGATTGATTAATTGTAGGGTTTAACGTGCCGATGCAAACGCAGGCGATGAGGCGGGCCGTAGTGAGGGCTCCGGAATAATTTGACTACCTGGGATGTAAAGTGCGCCGAAATCTCGTACACGGTGGCTTTTTTGCTAAAAAAAGTATCAGTGGTCACCAGAAGGAGGCTAAGCGAGAGCAGAAAGAGGGTGAAGGAAGAGGGATTGGAGCGACTTGACCCAATAAGAAAACCAACTGTAGAGAGCTTCATCGAACAGGAGCTGTGAAGAGCAAACCGAAATAAAGGAAAGAAAGTTGAAATAGTATGGTTGTTGGTAATCCTTTCTTCGTTGCGCATCCCCACTTTTGTCATTTGCATCGCAATTCGGAACATTCATGAGCTAATGGGCTCGGTTTGAAAAATTCACAAAGCTGTGAATTGGGAAAGTAAAAGTTGAAGTGTAGTGCGTGCCGGGTAACACGGGAACGTGATGGCATGTGATAAGGACTGGTGCAAAATAGCCCAGCAGAACCCTGATTATAGGTAGGCTGTGGTGTGTGTCAGTCTTGTTGCTAACGAGGTCACCACGAAATAAAACAAGAAATTGACGACAACACGGTATAGCAGGAACGAAGTCGGTCGAAGTAACGCCAAAATTCAAAGCAAAATACGCAAGTGCAATGGTTCAGTTAATCATAATTATAAGTGCTGTGAATCAGTTGTTATTAAGTATCACAAGTATACTGTATCAGTTGTTGATTAGTATTGCCAAGCTTTCACTTTCCCATCACGTAGGCAGACTGACGTGCTGCTATTAAATTTTGTTTCGAAAAGCGGACGGGTGGTTCTGGTAACATCGGGCCGCAATTGCTTTGTATGTGGCACGTTTCCATCGCCCGTTTTCGTTTTTTCCAGTTGACTGCAGTCGCGCGAGTGCATTGTCTGCAACCGGCGACAAAAACAGACTGATATGATTTTTGGATGACAAATTTCAAACAAAAAGCTCATAATAATGCCTGAAGCAAAATGGGCCCATCTCCCCGCGAGGGGGACTGGAGTAAATGCGTCGCATAGGGGGTGGGTGTATTGCGTTAACGTTTAGTGTCTGGGAGGTTGGTGCTATCCCGTCTACACCACGCAGCTATCACACCGCTAGCACGCCGCTGAGTCGCCAACGCACGCCGCTGACGACGTAGTCTGAATGAGTCAAGGATATAAGGCGCGTTCGTAGCCTTTGATTCTGTGTCGGTTTTGTGGCGCAGTGGGAAGAGCACCATGTACCTCGCGTTCCGCCCACAGGTAGTGAATACGCTGTATCAGCAGCTTCTTGACGTAGTTGAAATGAGTCAAAGATATAAGGCGCGTTCGTAGCCTTTCATTCTGTGTCGGTTTTGTGGCGCAGTGGGTAGAGCCGCATGTACCTTGCATTCCGCCCGCTTGGTCGTGGGATCGAAACCAGGTGCCGGTAACTGTTTTCTTTTTATAGTGTAGAAGGGGAGGCTGGCTGCTGCGGACGCCGCCGCACGGGTGACATCGTGAGTTATGCAAACGCTCTGCATTTAAAAAATAAATTAACTTTGTAGACAAATACAGATTAGTAATATAAAAGCGCGATAACTTGAGGTAGTTGCCTTTACTTGCCCACCGCAGGCACCAGTGCAGCAGTGGAGGAAGAGAACATAATAAAAATGCCCCACGCCCTTGTCGCGGCGTTTGGAACCCACTACGCTGGATCGGTTACGTTATGTTAAAAGTTGGCAAAAATCATGAACCATGATATTAAAGCGCTTAAACTCCGCCTCCAAATATTATCATCAGGTTACGTGAGTGCCGCTAGAGATCGTGTATCCCGAGTTCCGCTCAATCTCGGGCCTTCTGGAATAGCACCCGAGTTGTCAAGGAGCATTTCAGCTTTTTTATCACTGTAACCAGTGCAAGTGTGAGCCGCTGTTCGAAAGGTTGAATATTCTCGGGAAAGGCAAGAAAAAAACGCAGAGGGAAACACCTAAAGCATTTCCCATCAGCCAGCAGCATCCCTTCCTATATCTCGAACGATAAAGATCGCCTTGCTACAAAGCTCACCTAAAGCTAATGCACTAGAATTGAATAAAATTGCGCGGAAACAAAGCGATTTTATAAGGACACATGTGCTTGTTGGCGCGTGTGCTGGCATTGATTTTTCGCAGTTTCTATCGTTTTTTTTATGTAAATGTAAGTTGCCAGTACCACGTGCACGCTGTTTTTCCAAATTGTTGTTTCCGTCTTTTTTCTGTGGTTTTTCTCACCTATTTTTCTTGTGGAAATGCAGTGAAGCAGTGCAGAACGCTAAAGCTGTTCTTTTCCGAAACGCTGTTTGTACGGCGTGGTTTCTGTAACTTGGACCAAAGTAACAAAGTGCCTTTTTGAACAAACAGTGAAGCAGCGTACGATATTTTTACACGTTCAAGTGTGAAGCTCATCCACAAGCTGTAGCAATTGTACATGTCATTGCGGTTGATCTAACCTCAAGGCTTCGAGTACTGCCTGATGCACTGAGAACACCATTGGTTAGCAGTAAAGCCGGTATATATGGCGGCAAGCACAGTAAAAAAGTCCCTGCGACAACAAAAGGCACACTTGGAGCCGTACACGATTTTATACATTATCCACAATGGCTTCTATTGAATATGGCAGCCGCGGTAACCTCTCCAAAGCAGGGTGTCTTTTTATGTTTAGCAGTAGCACTGGATTTGTTGTTTTTTGTGCTAAAGTAACCTCGCGAGCCGGGGATTCGGTGGTCGCAGCGAGGCCCGGGCTCATGAGCGCGAGGCATTTTCTCACTCCTCGAGGTTTTTGCCACTGTTTTTCTGGCTAAAGCCAATACTCGTGCCGCGGACGCTCGGCACAGCAATTGTGCTTTGGTAACTAGTCAGTAATAGATTCGTTATTGATACCTTGCTAAATATTCAGTAGGTTGAGCATTCATAATTTATTCATTATAATTGTGTTCTAATAAATTATATCTCTTTATTTTTTAATATTTATTTGTAATGCCTGGAACGGTTCTTCAGCTTACATAGAATTGTCAATAATTATTACACACTGCGAGTTTCTTATTGAAAAATTAAGTATTTGGTCAGAAATATGTATTCATAATTAACAAATTATTGAATACTTATCATTAACTACTTTGTTACTGAATACTATTTGGCACACTACTCTGCCCAAATTTGTACTAAGGCCATGGCTCCACTCTTCTCTACCTCCACCTTCGTTATGTGTTTTCTTGTTCTCTCTTCTCCGGGTTCCTCCTGTTTGCCAGTCGTATTTCCTGGGATCCCAGCCGCCGTAGTGTTATTCCAGCCCACATTACTTCTCACCATCATCCGGCGGAATGACACGCCTGGAATTCCGCAGATTGCGTGCTGGCTTCGACGTCGAATCAACCACCATGGCCAGTGAGGAGCTCCGCAGCCCCGCTGAATGCCTGCGTATGTGAAATACACACAGACGCCGGTGACACAGTAATTTCGGCCTATTCGGGGAAAGAAAAGTTGGCTCGCAAGCATGCTTTACGGCAGCGGGCGTAAGGGTATGGACGCCTGATGAAGCATGTACAAAAATGTTTATTATTACAAAAAAAATTAATTATTACACAAAAAATTTATTATTACACAAGGTTACCACCTTCCCTGCGTGTGCGTCACAAGGCAACTAAAAATTTGATTTTTGACGGCACCGAACACAGTAAATGAAATGCTACTTGTACTGAGGAGTGCTGCGCTGTGATTTGTGTTTTGGCGGCTGGTTTTTTTTCCCTTGTCTCACTTTCAAGAAGTGCCCAACCGCACTGTTTTGAAGAACGTAGCATCGCGTGCTAAGAAAAGACGGTTTACTTCGTCGTATATTAGGGAATACAACACAAGTCTTTGTGCTTCCCTTCGTTATTTATGCGCTCACGAATTGGTGCTTCTAGAGTGTATTCATGCATCTATATAGTAAAATTGTATAAAAGAGGTCTTCAGAGTAACCGCACCGCCTACCCTGTTTCTTCAGCTCTGAAGCTGAGATAGTTGCCGTTGGCACAGTATAAAATAGGGTAGTATTTTTGTACCCTCTACCTGCAATTAGTCATTCTGCTCTCCTCGGTCAGATGTCAATGGTAGGCCTTACTTCCTCGTGCTTTCCCTGTTTCCCTTTTGAGTCCCAAGTCATATGATTTTTGGTAATTTGCACGCATGTAGCGACATTTTCAACAAAGGATTAGGACGGCGTTCTATCGTCTCGACACATATAGGCTTCTGCCACCGCCAAACAAGTGCTGGCCACTTATTTGAGACGAAATGAACACTACTAGACCCCCATGGTAGAGGAGTGGCTACCCAGAGACGGCTCTGTAGGAAGGGAAGTTCAATAACCCTATAGGAGGACAAAAGAGGGAAATTTGAAGGCCAATAATAGAATGTAGCAGCAGAGGACGGCGGCTGGTGGTAAATGTGAGAGGCCTTTTAATACGCGTTACGTTGTAGCGCGAGGCATTGGAAAACGAGTGGCCCCGGGGTTTTAGTAACATGACTCCTAGAAACGATGACGACGACAGGGGACGCCGACTGCACGAGCCCCTAAGAGGCTTCGGGACTAACACAGGGTGGTATGTGTTGGAGCAGGGCTACCAAAGCCGCACTTTTCGTTTTAGACGCAGCCATGCCATTGAAGGCGTAGTGTTAGTAAACGTTAGCCAGGGAACGTCATAAACCGCTCCGGGCAGGGCTCAATTACCGAAAGCTATAGTTGCATAGAGGCAGAATGGCATTCCAATAAATGGAAACGCTTTTATTTCGGCGCACTGCAATTAGGCACCCATTTGCGGAAATTCCGATTAAAAAATTCCATTCACAGAACAAATATTCATGACGTAAAAATAGCACTGAACATAACACGACGACGACAGGGAAAGAAAAAAGGAGACACGAAACGGGAGATGCGCTACTAACAACTGGTAAAAGCTTTTAAGAAACAAGACAACATATAAATACTCCTGCCACCTCGTATCACCACACAGTGCATGTGCGAATCACATCACCTCATACAACCATTCTTTTTCTTTAGATACTCAGTCTGTCTTTACAGCAACGAGACTGACTTTTTTCTTTACACTTTCGTCGTCATGTTACGTTCAGCGATATTGTTACATTATGTATAGATGCCAACTAGCCCAACACCAACCTTTATTGAAATATTCGTGCCTTTTACCATAAGAGTGAAGCTTGTGTAAGCAAAACCGCATGACGCAACCCACGTTAAGGCGCTACATTTATGTATTTTTTATTTAATTTAGAATAAATATTTCGGTGCTCGGAACAGTACCTGGCGGCCAAGCATGATGCAATTTTTTACACCTGGCGTATTTAGTATGCTGCATGCAGCCTATATTCAGAATTGGTTGCAGCAACATCTCGACAGCCGCAAAAAATTGTAAATATACAATATTTACGAGCTGACATCGGAAGCGATGCCAAGTAAGCATCACTGAAGCTTCACTTCATATTGTATCATTACGGAAACAAAACCTGATCTATTTATTGTGTGTTTTTGAATCGTAACAATATGTACAGCTCCTCCAAAGAAACGTGCACTTCGAGTAATAACAAACGCATTGAGTATTCTTATTTAAGAAGTGGTAACCGAGAAGCGACGTCACAATATGAATGCAGCCAAGTATTGGAGGTTCAGAAAGATATCGCTGCTCTACATTCAATGCAAACAGTTCAATGCAAACAGTTCGGTATGCCAATTTACCTGTAAAGAACAGAACACTGCCGTCTGTCTTACCCGGTCAGCGCCGACGCTGTTTCTGTTTAGTCGCTGACGAGGCGACGCAGGGTTCGTTAACACAAGGCGGTCCGCAGCAGTCACCGGAGAACTAAGGCATCAGATAACAGTGTAGCTGGCCGCTGATATGATTTGGGCTGCTCATTACGCAACAGCTGCCGTGCGTTTGTCGGTGGAACGCGGAAACCAACTTCGTAGCTGGGAAAGCCTCGTTGTCCCTGCATTGGCGGTTGGGTAGAGTTCCTTGAGATTTTCTATAATTGAGCCTGGGATGGCGGGAATGAAATTAATGGTAGTCTTATAGTTGCAACGTACCCTCGAATTGTTTTCGCCTGACGCCGTTCCAGAGAACGTAACCGGAACGATATACTAAGGCAATAAAAACAGAAGACAAATAATATAATGAAAACTTGGAGCACATAAATCTGTGGAGAATGCACACCGAAAGCTTTGCGTACTTTTCTACGTGTATCTTTTATATGCGCTTCAACTCATCCGTACAGTAGCGACGTTGAGTTCTGGTGTCTCATTCTTCTTAATCAAGATATTATCAGTTAAGTTCCCCCGTCATGCCGGCTCTTTTACGTTAATTTCTGTCTATTTCATAACCCACTTTATGGCTAAAATTAATCCACTTTGATTCCAAGTTATTAAACAATACTATCGATCACCACTCAATTATTCTTAACTTATCTGTCGAATCACTTTTAGTCCACCTCAATTTATCTTCATAGATGTAAAGCTAGCTTCACCCTACGTCATTATGGTTGTTACCAGTCATGATTCAGTGTTAAAATAGATTTGCTAAAAAGTATTGATCTCCTAAACGCAGCTATGACAGTTTGTTTTTTCTCGGTTTCCTTGGGTTATATGCATTTTTGTACCATTCAAGCTTAAACCAGGGTTATCAGCGGTCACTTACCAACCAGGCTAATAATGGTTTGAGCCCTAATCAAACGTGAAAAAATTTTGGAAGCAACGGTACTACAGATAAACTATTTTGTTTTCTGTATTTGTAGTGTTCTTAATGAACGCCACAATACAGCTTGCCTTCGCTCTCGAACCAGACGTTGAATGCGCTGTAGCTTTTTAAATCACATTGCGGAAATTATTATTTACGGCTGCCTCTCTTTAAAGAGGGCATAGAATTATACAAGTGGGCTTCATTCGAAACAAAGTGGCTTCCGCCGATAACGTTATACTGGAATTCAACTCGAAGAAAACTGCCACCACTTCTCAATAGCTATCGATAACCAGAAACAGGCTGATGCATTATCCCTTCATTTCTAAAAATCTTTTCATATGGGTTGTCATTACGAAATATTGATGAAATTGAAAGAGCTTAGAATGAATAGCAATATAGTAGAATGGGACACATCATATCTGACATATAATACGCAGTACGTGGATATAACAGGCTACTAGTCCAAGCATTCATTTGCAACTTCATGAGTCTCTCATGGGTCTGTTCTTAAACCGCTATTATTATTTGTTTGCATTTGTGATATTGGTTCAAATGTAAACGAAACCTTATGACTATACTCTCAGCCGACGACTATTTTATTTATCAAAAAATGTGAAACCACAATCATAAAACTATGTTGAGACAGACTGGCATCTGATAAAAATTAATGTGAAACTGAAGAAATGCTAATAAATAATAAACTTGTTCTAATGAGCGCTTCCAAAATGTTGAGTATTAACTAACCGTAAGCGCATTAGCTACGTTAACAAATATTTATGATTGGGGGTAACAACGCAGGAAGACTTCAACCAGACCCAACCGATCGCTAATTGATACTCGGCCGCTGAAAGAAGAGGCACGGTTCTTACGTCGCAAATTAAACGCTCCCCAGACCCCGTACAGTAAACAGCCTTCTTAACAAGAGGAACGCCTACACTGAGATACGGAAGCGTCATATGGGGCATATATCAAAAAGACTTTTTCATCACATTGAGCGGCTGCGAAGAACGGCGGCTGCATTATTCTTTTAAGGTATTTCCGTACTGATGCGGCAAAAGAGAGGCGGCAAGCACTAAGTTTACACCTCCCATTCCAAAGCTGCCACAAGGATAGACGAAAAGTGTGGTTTTCTTTTCTAACAATACAAATAAATTTTATGCAGAGCTGTCTCTTATTCTGCGAAAGGTATGGAGCCGGAAAAGTGACCTCCGCTCAAACCATCTATTCCCTCAATCTCGTATACACACATATGCATATACCTTTTTTTCCTGGAACGATACAAGACTGTGATTTACGTGACACTATACGTAATTCCCAAACGGTCGAAAATTTGAAAACCAACTTTTGAAATATGGTCCACGGGAATCACCATGAATGATCGCTTGTCTTCTTATAGTAACGCAAAAGCATGCATCGGATGTAACTTGTCTGGTGAATACTGTAAGATGCGATATTATTACGTAAACCTCTGTGCTGTATGTCGTATATCAGTATGTTGTAAAATATGTTCATTTTGTTTCTGCAACATCCTGCTTCTTTATGCTTGACATTATGGTGGTTATAACAGATTTGCACTCCACTATAGTTACTGCCTGATATCGCAATATGTGCAAATCAATATATTGATAAATAAATAAATACATAAGAAGTAAACAAAAAATGGTTTATAAATAATAATACTAAATAACTGAATAATAAATGATTACTAATTTAACATGCCAGCATCGCTTGCACCGGATTCTCGCCCCTGCCATGTCAGGAAGGAAAGTGTATACCTTTGCGTTACTTTCAATTGGCTAATCTCAGGAGCTTTTGCGGGATGCTAAATATGTTTTGGCAAACACTGCAAAATATTACCGGGTTCTAATCACTACACGAGCACCCCAAGATATAAACACCTTCAATAAAAACCACGGGCGTTTTTGCATTAGAATGGCCCCAATGAATTCACCGAATGAATGAATTTGTATGTGGCATGTGAAACTGGAGAAAAGTTGTTTTTGTGTAAAAACAAGCCTGGCTTACAAAATGTATCAAAATAGTTATTGTTCTTTATGTTGGCTAACCTAAAAACCTCATCAGCATTTGTGAAGCGAGATCCCACAAGTAAACGCTTCTGATCATTCCCGTGTTGGGTGAACGATTGCGGCTCCGCATCGTTCCCAGTGACAGCTTCGCAGCTAGTCAAAGCGCAACCTTTCTATTTGAAGTATACTAGGCGAAGTAGGCAGTCGAAGCTTAAACTTTTAAAAACAAGGCAGTAAAATGGAGGCGAAATCAATTACTTTGAGCTCGCATTGCTATCTTTGCCCCTCGAATATTCAAGATGCCTTCTTCCTAAAAAAGAGAAATACAAGAAACAACCAATGTGCTCTTTCCCAGCACTTAAAGTGGGTGGTCTCATGAATATTGTTGGAGGTTATGCTAAAACTGCAAAGAAGATGTGTGACGGGATGGGAGATAGCAAAAATGTGATGACGTGGCATCCTCGTCATAGTTCAATTCGATAAAGTCTGTAAGTGGATTCTGGGAAAAATACCCAGGTCCTTTCTGGCCATATGCCGACTTCAAAAAAATGCTACACTGGCTATCTCGAATGACTGCGTTTTTTTGTTTCCGAGATCAGCAGGATCGAACCCCACAGGCAAACGGAAATAAGGATGGCTGGTTCTCTACCACACAAAAATCCTCTAGCATGCGTGTGAGCTCGCGCGGGTAGATTTCGTTGGGCTTGTGGCACCAGTGAACAACGGATGAGCATACGGAACTAATGGAAATGCAGATACCGTAAAGTGCGTCAAGTACTGAACTCTCACAATGAATAAAATGAAAATTTAAATTAAGTGTGACTGAAACTTTATTTCATACGGTATGCTTAAGAAAAAAACCTGATTATTTTATTAAGTGTTTTAGTATCATATAACATATAAAGCACTTCCGACGATAAATACACTTCGTGTAATAACAAACGCATTGGTTATTCTTATTTAAAGAGTGGTGCCAGAGAAGCGATTTCACAACATGAATGCAGCCAAGTATTGGAGGTTCAGAGAGATATGGCATCTGTACAATCTTTTCGGCTTTCCAAAAATATACCTAATTTGCAATGCGGTAAATGTAAGCACTCCGATGTTTGGATTTATCTGTAATGTGCAAAACCCTGCCGTCTGTCTAACCCCGTCTGCCGAGCAGCTGTTCTATTTTTGCGAGTACGAGATGACGCCGAGTTCGTTCACACAAGGCGGTCCGCTGCAGTCACCCGAGAACTAAGACATCGAGTAGAAGAGCAGCTGGCCGCTGATATGACTTTCTCTGCTGATTAGCGCACGAAATGCCGTGCGCTTGTCGGTGGAACGCGGCAAGGAGCTTCGTAGCATCGAAAGCCTCATGGTCCCTTCTTTTACGATTAGATACAGTTCCTTACCATTTTGTATAAAGGAGCCTGGGATAGCGGGAATAAAATTTAATTGAGGTGTTAATGTTGCAACATACCGTGTATTTGTTTCAGTGATGTCGTTCCAAAGAAAGTACAAACTACAAACAGAGGAAAAAAAATCTAACCAATGACTCCGGGCAATAAATGTGTGGAGTACGCAAGCCGAAAGCTTCACGTAGTTTTGGACGAGTATCTTTTATATGCACTTCAAAGTGTAAGTACAGTAGGGACGCTGCGCTCACGTCCCCACCCTTCTTATTCCAGATACTATCAGTTAAAACCCGCCGTAATACGGATTTTTCACTTTAATGTATGTCCATTTCATAACCCACTTAATGGCCACCATTATTCAACATTGATCCCGAAAAAATATGCACTGCTATCAATCACAACTCAATTATATCTTATTTGCAAATCACTTTTAGTCCACCTCAGTACATCTTGGTACATCTGAAGCTAACTTCACCCTACCTCATTATTCTTGTTAACACTCATGATTCAGTATTAAAAAAGCTTTGTTGAGAATTATTCATCTCTTAAACACAACTAGCACAATTTGGTTTTTTCTCGCTTTCCATGAGTTCTGTGCATTTTTGTACCATTCGAGCTTACACCAGGGTTTTTAGCGGTCACCTTACAAGCAGGCTCCTAATGTTTTCAGCCCTAATCAAACACGAATCATTTTGGGAGGCATGGGGTACTACAGTTAACCTATTTTGTTTTCTATATTTGTAGTGCTCTTGATGACCGCCGCTATAGAGCTCGCCTTCGCACTTAAAGCTGAAGTCAAATCCGGTATAGCTTTTTAGATCTCATGGGGAAAATTAATATTTAGCGGCTGCCTCTCTTTAATGAGTGCATATTATTATACAAATGGGCTTCATTCGAAACAAAATGGATTCCGGCGGAAACGGTAACGCGACTCGCTGAAACCATCCACAACTTCTCAAAAGCTATGAAAAAACCCGAAACAGCATGATGCAATATGCCTTGATTTCTCGAAAAGCCTTTGATACTGGTCGTCATTACGAAGTATTTATGAAATTCAAATAGCTTACAATGAATAGCAATATAGTAGAATTGAACGCATCATATCTAACATGTAATACACAGTACCTGGATATAAAAAGCTACCAGCCCAAGCATTTTTATTATCAACTTCTGGAGTCTCTAATGCATCTGTTTTTAAACCGCTTTTATTCTCGTTTAAATTATTGGTACTTGTTCGTATATAAACGAAAACTTTATAATTGTACTTATAGCCCACTACTATTTTGTTTATTATAAAAAATGCTGAGACAGACTGGCATCTGATAAAAGTTAATGTGAAACTGGAGTACTGCTAATAAATAATAAACTTGTTTTTATTGAGCACGTCCAAAATGTTGAGATTTAACTAACTGTAAGCTCATTAGCTACGTTAACAAATATTTATGATTGGGGGTAACAACGCAGGAAGACTTCAACTAGACCCAACCCATCACTAATTGATACTCTGCCTCTGAAAGAAGAGGCACGGTTCTTACGTCGCAAATTAAGCGCTCCCCAGACCCCGCACAGTAAACAGCCTACTTAACAAGAGGAACGCCTACACGGAGATACAGAAGCGTCATATGGGGCATATATCAAGAAGGCTGTTTCATCACATTCAGCGGCTGCGAATAACGGCGGCTTTAATATTCTTTTAAGGTATTTCCGTACTGATGCGGCAAAAGAGAGGCGGCAAGCACTAAATTTACACCGCCCCTTCAAAAGCTGCAACAAGGATAGACGAATAGTCTGGTTTTCCTTTCTGACATTACAAATAAATTTTATGCATGGCTGTCTCCTATTCTGCGAAAGGTTTTTCCATTTTTCCATTACCGGAGCGCTGACGTGCAAGTGCTTTGAGGGGGAACTGCGGGCACACCAGCTGCCGCCCCAGCAGTGTGCCACCACTGGTGTTTGACTGGATGTCGTGCATCTCATGTGGATCAAAAATTAGTCAGCGCCTTCTCATTTGATGTATCATCATGTTACAGTTTACTTGTTCACCAGAGAGCACATTCAAGGAAAGCGACCACTAATTCTTATGCCAGGCTTGACTATGCTGCACACAGATTGCAAATGCAGCGTTTGTCGCGTAGTTTTCACCAAATTCACGACTTCTGTGGCTCTATTTTGTAGTGCAAGACTTTTTGATGTACACTGTTATACCCGGGTTATTACAGCCACTTGCTTTCTTTTTAAATCCATGCCCCACGTTAACTTCACCATGTATGGGAGCTTGTCGTTCAAGCGTGACTGTGTTGCTGTAGACTGCACTCAAACCAACACAGCTGAAAGATCTTCAAGTAAGAACTATCCCAAAGAAATAGGCGGATATATATTGTACCATGGTGCAAACACACAAGCATAAGAAGGAAAAGGCACAGAGTGCTTGCGTGTTTTTCCTTCCTTCCGTTGGTGTGTTTACACTATTGAACGAAATGAACTCACCCCAACTCCCCCAATTTACGACTTTACTCCGGCGTATAGATGTGTAAAGTCTAATCACCCTATAAATTTTCTAGAGGGTTTTAGCTCTGCGCAAATGGGTCGCCCTGTTGAACTGAATGTATTTTGTATCGAGCGGCTTGGCACGGGCAGCAAAAAGAAAAATTCTGGCATGCCACTTTACGAAGCCCGTTTAGTGACCACCATGACGCTTTGAGTCAGAAATTTCGACTGCGTAGAAGTTAGCTGTGTTCTTTCATGGGCCCAAGTCCTGCGAAAGTCAACCCTTTGCTTGTGTTGCAGCGAGTCTATCTGAGAAGGGTTAGTGTGCAGATAATTCCTCGGGTACAGGTCATTCAGGCATAGCAATCGACCACGAAAAGGTAGTGTAGCCAAATAGATCCTCGCAGGCCACAATTTCAGCGAGAATGATGCACAGCACGCCTGTTAATAACAACAGTTTCAGTTGGGCAACGTCAAGGAGGTCAGTAACAGGTTTCTAAAACCAACATGCAACTGCAGTTTTTTGTTTGCTGTTCGTGCCAAACTGCTTTATTCAAAGTGTTTTCAGTTCAGCGTGATGACCCATTTGCACAGCACTGTAAGCCTCGGGAAAATTTACATGGTGATTGACTTCACATATGTATTTGCCTGAGTAAAGTAGTGCATTGCACACTTGGACTGAAGGACGGGAAAATACGCAAGGGCCGTGCTTCTTTTCATTCTTCTGCTTGTGAGTTTTTGTGCGACTCTATATCTATATGCCTATTTTTTGGGATATTGTTTGCACGATTATCTTGAGCTTGCATTGCTTGCTAGTGCAGTTTACAGCGCCGCTGTCACACTGGAACGGATGACCTCCGTACATGCGAATTTCAATCTGACAACCGGAGTTGAACGTGGGAATTAAAAAGCAAGCAAGTAGCTGTAAATACCTGGGTGTAACAATGGACTTCAGAAAGACTGGCACTACAAAACAGAACCCCACAGTTCGGGATTTCGGCGAGAATAACGCTTTACACGCTGCATTCCCGACACGCGCGACACGCGCGACACGCTAAAGAAAGAAGCATAGCAACTGTGTGCGACAGCGGAGCCCCAATCATACCACAGCGTGCACGCGTTCCCAAGTTTCACCTTGCATAACTTGTTCTCGCGGGGAGGTGCAATTTTTTTTTCTTGAACGTGCTTTCAGGTGAACAAGTAAACTGTGGCGAGATTACGTATAAAATACAAAGGCGTTTACCCATTTTCCAGCCAAATGAGATGCAAAAAAAGCATTCCCACGTGAGCGGTGGCATATGGCTGGGGGGGGCGGCTGGTCTGGCCACAGTACCCACAAGAAGTAGCCGCACGGTGGAGCCCAGGGAGTGCCGGAATAATTTGGTGTATTAGGTAAGGTAAAAGTGTTCTTTATATTCCTAAGTATCCGATTTCTATGCTTGAAGATCACCTCAGTGTCACCGAATCGAGGTTTGCATGTGCATTTTTTCCCCTGTGCAGGAAAATTTGCATACGTGTGATGTTTTATCATCTGTGAGTGCTCTTTTCTGCAGCACCTAGTCTGCCCCACATACACTGTTATACAACAGAGCAGTATCCAGTAACCGACACACATTTTACTAGACACGAAAACGGTGTGTGTTTGGCACTGCCAGTTGTATAACTGGCATCGTGTGGACGCGTCTTTTTGTTAACCGATGAAAAATGTCTGCCCATTTTGTTCTTAGGTGTGAAACAATACTTGCGCACCATATCTAGACCCCACATTTTTTAGCCCATGTGCGTTGCGCATATAGGGAATGACGGCACGTTTTTTAGCCAGTTCTTTTGTGGGTTGTCATGCCCTACAAGCACAAGATGGCAAAGAGGCTGAAAAATATGGATTCTGAATATGGTGTGCAAGACCCTTCCTCAGC
Source organism: Haemaphysalis longicornis (assembly GCA_013339765.2). NCBI lineage: Eukaryota > Metazoa > Arthropoda > Arachnida > Ixodida > Ixodidae > Haemaphysalis > Haemaphysalis longicornis. The sequence goes on along the minus strand of JABSTR010003130.1, from coordinate 7,628 downwards.
AAATAACATAACCAGGCTTTGTTTAGTTCATAGGTGAACAAAAAAAAAAAGAAACTTCAACATGGTTTCAGCCATTACACATGTGGTGTAAACACACGTGTGCTTTTGACCCTTGTAAAATATGTGCCATACACCCGATACGGCTGCTGTGAATCAGTGTACGTGGGGCAGAAATGGCACTTTCTAAATATAAGCCTAAAAGAGTACTCAGGAGCGTTAAATGACCGCAGGTATAAAAATTTACCTGCCACTTGTAAAAAGTGTGGAATCAAACCATGTTTCGATGATACCCCAGGGTTCTTCTAGCATAGAAATTGAATGGATAGGCAGATACTAGAATCCTGCTACGTGAATGTTTTAAAAGCTGACTGCGTAAAAGATGCCTTGATTACGCTTCACAAGAAAGCAAAGATTATCGGCCATGTACTCAAGGGATTCATCAGACTCTCTGCACATGCTTTATCCTTTGTTTCCTTTTTTGGGGGCATTATTGTTTGCGGAGCTCCATCAATCTTTTGTACTTTCTCTGTGCACGTGCGCCGTTGAATTTATTCTTCGCGTTTTGTAATAAGCACCAGTTGTGAGTCAGAACTTGTGTTGGGACTCTTTCCCGTGTGTGTCACGATGATTTACCAAGTCGCCCTACTTTTAGTGGCGTTAAGGAAATGCAGTAATTGTTTTGGGTGAGAACCATATTTGCAATATTTTTTATTGCAACCGTCTTCATTGGTTCATCCTTAGACCAGGCTGAGTTCATATTTAAGAAATGGTTGGTGACTTAAGATGTTAAGATGGAAGCAAAACTGTTACGCGAAAAAGAAAAACGCATGGTCTGTTGTTTCCCCAATTTCTGGAAGCAGCGTGCTTCCGAGCCTTAGGTGGCCAGCGTTAATGAAATGCGGAAAATCATTCCGGTTAACCATATTTGCATATTTGCACCTAATATTTTTCATAGCAGTGGTGTTCAGTGGTTCACCCTTTTCGATTACATTTGATTTATTTATGGAAGGTGTGAAGCAGTAATAAATGTCACTTGCTTTTCTTTTAGTTTCCTTGACCAGATATGTGGCCTGCCTTCTTCTTTCAGAATCCCCTGGTGAAACGTGCGTCAAATATACCCTCAAGTACCTGTGGGGATTATTTAGAGAGGCGAGCCACCATAAAAACAGGGTCCGCGCACTATAAAATGAAGCTGTGGCGTGAGCACAGGGTATGGTATTACTTGCACCTTTGGCACCAACAGTATCCGTGCAGCCGCGCATGCATCCATGCGTATCAAGGCAGCTGCCATTCCAGGAAAATTCACGACCCACTGTTCTCCCCGGGACGGCCATTTCCACTACTGCTCCACCATTCTCACTGTGACGAGTATGCCGCCTTCTGTACACCGTGCTCCCAATAGCGGCGTACGCGGTAGTGCCCGCCATTGGGCATAGTGGTGCTCCCACTACAATATTCCACTATGGTCCCTACCATATTTCCACTATTCAGGCCGGCAGCAGCTTCCGCCATGCCCGGTGTGGCTGGATTTCAGACAGGGTACCTGGATAATTGAAATCACCCATAAGGATCAAGGGGGAATTTGGATAGCGTACAAACAGTGGATTAAGAACGCCATGAAGCTCAGAACAAAGGAGGGGGAAGGAGCTGGGGATCGATAACGTGCGCACAAAATATAGTCACGAGTGGTCTAAAATATTTCTACGCAAACAATTCCAAGGGATGATCTGATCGGCACGGCAGAGAAATTAAACGTTTCATTGACACCAACGTCCACGCCCACGCCGGCACGGACATCACAGTAATCACTACATGTTGTGTACGCCTTATCGCAGTCAAATATTTCTATACTATATATTTTTGCCGGAAACCACGTTTCTGTTAAAACGATGATATCGGCAGAACAAGAATCGATACCTGAAGAAAGGGTGGTACACTTATTCATGACGCTTCGAATGTTGGTAAAAAGAAAAGATACAATGCTTAGATTGGATTTTGAAAGAGATTGCTAGGATGATTCCGGGAAGGGACTGCTCGCGGAAGCGCCGTCACTGTCAGGAGCCAGTGCACCACGAGGAACACGCTTCTACGGGAATTATCAAGCGCGCTACGAACCCGTCGTCGTCTCCTGCTCATGATTTGCCAGGATGCCTCCTATTCGATCCGGGAAACCTGTAATGAGGACGAACGGTGTACAGTGCAGTCACAGCCGAACTGTTGTGCGCCGTGAGCAGTGGCTGCGCAAGCGGCATAGCGAGTGCCAGGTGAAGTACCAGCGTTGACGACGACTACGATGAGCGTCAGTCAGTCTGCAGCAAAACTAGCGGTGAGTGCACTAGCTTAAACCAGCTCCCTCTTCAATCTCAATTCGTGCCTCTGCTCTGCTATTTCGGCATTGACCAACACACCCAGTTAGAGTAAAATTGACCCACTTTCTACGTGCCTGACAGTCTTCCGCAGTTTTTTTTTCTTTAAAGAGGCGATTTCTGGAGTGTCAACGTAGTAACAAAGAAATGAAATCAGCGCAGGTTACATAGTACTTGCCGTATAAAGTACCGTATGCTTTAGATAAAGCTGGTTTAGGTACCTTTTTGTGGCATTCGATAGTAGCTCAAAGGCGTTAGAGATTTCAGACACGGATCACTGATTTCCCTCCGGCATTGCTTGGTATTTACCATTTGTGGCCATATTTTTGCTAATGGCAGCCCTAGCTAACTTTTTCTATCCATTTAGTAGTCTCTGGGGCCAGCGAATGCTTGTTAGGATGTTGTTTTCAGAGCGCGTTTTTATGCTTCGGGGTATGTGCCGGCCGAAACTTAAAATAACCCAGTTATGGGCAGCGTAAGTCAAGTCTTCACTTTTCTTGTCGTAACTCCGCTAAATCTCGTTTCGTAACCCTTCACGTTATGCAGCTCGCTAAGACCCATTGTTCCTGGGTCGGAGAGATTACAAGTATTTAAGTTGTATATATGTCAGAAATTATAAAAAAGCACTCCATGCGTTACCTTGCTTTCTAGAGCAGGTAAGGTGGCGTTACCTTATTGTGTTCTCCAACAATTTGCCCATTCTTTCTTGGCCTTACGTGCTGTTTGCAGCTAAAATGGTTAAATTCGGTTGATTCCAGCCGCGTAAAGAAACAAGAAGAACAATCCTAATAATGTAACTTGTTACCGTGGAACATTGTAACCATAGGCAGGCAACCGTCCTTTTACGTAGCGCATCTAGGATTTTCACTGCGCAAACATCAGTACTGTGGCCTAAGGGAATCCATGGGCGTGTATGAAGCAACAAAACGCCCCGTAAGAGAAGAAAACGAAAGTTTCAAAAACCGATAATACAATGTGACCACTGAAGGAAGCACGTATATAAGTTAAAAAAGGGGGCTGGTGATCAGGACATTCCGTCACTTTGTGGTGGGTGAGGACGGCGCAGTATGTTTCCGTGACACGCCCCGAGGACATTCTATATCTTTTTATACGAACTCTTTTCTTCCTTGGGCTACCCGAATGCGGAAATAATTGTTCATTTGTCTGGTACTCGATGAACACCCCCGGAATAGATGGAACACACCCTTCTACCAGAAAATTGGAAGACAATTCCAAGCTACTGGAACCTCTGGCTTGCGTAACACAGGATCCATTTACAGAGCACCAAAAAAACGACAGCCGTATTAACTGAAAGATAAAAAAAGACAACGTCCAGGGACATTGTTGTTTTAAACTTAAATTGTACCTTTATTGGCTTTTGCGAAAGCAAACGCTAAAGCAATGCGTTAAAAGAGAACACCAAAGTTTCGCACTCAACAACCTCTTGGCGCGGGAGCAGTTCTGCACTGTTGTATCCATGAAACACTTTTGTCTGGCCCCGATGCGAGAACACAGAGAAGCATAGATCCCGCACGTATGAAAACTATTACTTACAGTCACAGACAAACCAACTGCGAACCCAAAAATACAAACCAGGTTACACAAATAGCGCGCATTTCTGCTCATGCAAATGAAACTGTCCCATGTCTTTATTACTTTAATGAAGATAAAATATGTGTCATTTCAAATATACGAAAAGCCAGCCATTTATTTATCTCCGCTATTTATATTCGTTGATTTTGTGGGTTCCGTTTCACATTTTCATGTTTTTGTTTCTTTTGTGCCTGATTGCACATGTCAGTTCTCCTAATTTAGGGGACGTTTCGCAACGGTTAAAGGAAAGGCCGCACAGCCAGGCAAAACTTATGTAGAGAGAGAGAGAGAGAGGGAGAGACAGAGCGGCAGAGAGAGCAAACTTTATTCGGCTCTCCGACTGTGACGGGCTCCGAGGAGGCGCACAGAAAGTTTCAATGTGGGCAGCCAAGAGGGACGACAGGATTGCCCCGAAGACTTTCGAGTGGAGCGCCCCAACAAGACCATGAATAGGAAATATCGGGGGGGAAAGGGTTGGTGGAAAGAAATGTGGAACACGAGGTCGCCCGTACACAGCCCCATATTGTGCGTTTATTGTCCGGATAAGCACCGTATACCTGAAATTGCGGACGGCCTGGTGACAGCTTTATGTTGTAGATGAAGAGCTCACAGGGAGGGACAATGTCGGCACCTGTCTAATGTATGTAGCTTGTCTTCAAGACATGGATGTAGATGTGGATGGCAGTAGCGTTCTTGCTGTACGGAGGTTGCCGAGATATTCGCGGCGCCTTCTGTGATGCATTGGTCTATCATTTTTGGAATTGTACTCCTCAGGCCAGGGCTGAGGGCTGCCCTAGAAATGAGCATTGCGGGAAAGACAGTCACGGAGAATCGCTCGCAAAAAGGTCTGCGCAAATAAAGGAGGGAAGAGACTGTCTAGTTAACATTGTGAGATATTGGACGAAGTGAGCGCAGATGCAATGATAACGAATACGGTGCGGGAGCACCAGAGAGTTACAGTTAGCGCCATCCCTGAAAAGTGGTTAACACAGTCATAACAGAGACGAAGCAGAAGCTGTCGAGCACACTGATGGGCAGGCACGTGATTATGAAAAGTGAGGTTAAGCGACGTTCTTCAAGGACGAATAGGGAGGCCGTTGGCTGAAGGGGTCCATAAACAAATACCGATAAGAGAAGATCCACTAATTCCGGTCTTCGCCGTGCCAGAGGTGAAAAGACAAGGACGCTACGCAAAGAAAGCTGTGTTAGAAGCCACCAGGGGAAATTCAGAACTTTGGTAAAGCAATGAACTCTGAACTGTTAGTACTCCATCAGGAAGTTCGCTGTTCCGAAGAGGAAGCGGTTTTTGTTGCACACGGAATATATTTTAGGTAAAGCCTAGTGGATTTACCCGAAGGCGGCAAGGTGCGTGGGCTGTAGCTCTTAAAGGGATGCCAGTACACTGCAGGCTGTAGTAAGTAGCAGCCACCGAGCAAATAAGGAAGAATCAATATGGATCTTTATTCAGTTTGTTTATTTTTCACCAAAACAATACACCAGGCAAAACATTGTGAAAAAATGGTGGCCGAAAAAAACCTGCAATATAGCAGCTTGACCGAGCTCAGGCCACCGTCAACTAGCAGCAAAGAAAAAGTGCAAACACAAGACAAACGTACGTAGTTTTAGATCATTCATTTTCTACTCTGTAACATGTAACACAGGGACAAAAAAGCGAGATTGCTAAGACAACATGGTCAAACGCAAAACGAAAGAGGAAAATTTTACTTTAGGAAAATTTAAATGAAGGCGTGCACCGTAAAACGAGATAAAAGCAACGTGAATATTAAGCAATGTAGCGCTTGTCACATATAAAAACAAGTACATAGAATGGAAGACAGGCAACGAGGTAAAATGTCGGGTCATTGTATCTAAGACTTCCAAATGACACATAACAATTGTACGCGAGAGTGAGAATGAATACATAAACGTTATACGAATAACATTTTCGGCGTTCAGGAACACGTTTCGCGAGTAAAATTAACACAAAAATACAGCCATCACAGGGATAGTTTCAACATGCTCTTGTCGCTCATGGATAAAGGATCAATGCAGTGCTTATCAAGCTCATTTAATGTGTTGGGTAAAGTGCCGACCAAGGACAAACGGGCACAGAATTATGTCGACCAAGGTCAAACGTGCGCAGAGAGTGCCGTAGCTAGCAAACAGGGGTAAAATTTTCCCAGAGAAGAAACGTTTCACTTCCAGCAATCTGGATTGGCGGAACTTTGCGAAATTTTTCAAAAGTTTTTGCAAATTTGCTTTGTTCTTGTAGGCTTCACGAAAAACGGTCTAACCACATATAACCCAATCTAACGGCATTTGTCGTCACGTTGAGGTGGTCTTGTTTCCCAAGGATGAAAAGGTCAAGCTTGAAGATCCTTGGTCGGAACTTCTGTTCCTCGAGTAGGGCCAGATGCGGTAAACAATCTGCTCCAGCCAGAACTCTCTTGATGTCTTTTCGTAAGCTACCTGCAAAAAAGAGTTGCCAATATGTGCTTACTGTGTAACTCTAAATTAATGCAAACACAATAATCAATTTAACACCTATGCGTGCTCATTGTTCACATTTGTGCAGATATCTCTTTACGATACCATGGCTTAAGTTATGTCCTTACTAGAAGGAAGGACCGCGCGCCACGCACCACGCTTGGATACGGATGCCGCTAAACGCAGTTTTCAATCAACATTCATCTGCCGTACAAGAATTGGTTCCAAAATATTTTCTGCGGCTGGTCGCCGGCCCTGCTTTTTTACCAGCAAATCAGAGGCGCCCGCCAAAGGTGACGTGCGAGTCACTTCCAGTGCAATTTTCCGATCTCTGCCCTAGCGCCAAGGGTGGTAATCATGCGCGCACTGCCAATATGAGCTTCAGCGATATAATGAAGTGAGTGGTTAGTCAATACTCTACGATTTTCTCCTTCCCTTTACAATAATTCAAACTCCTAATTTAGAGGTACGTCATGACACAATGACCTGAACGCATATTCCGGTGCCGAGACAGCGCAGCACACGCTTTGCCATTGAAGCCTCACTGGCATCAGCGGGGGCAGGTCCGCGCACATGGAGTCCTCGTCTTTTGTGCAAGGCCATGTCGCACTAGCAGCGAGAACGACCACTGTCGTGCTCACTGTGATAAGCAAATCATCACCACATGTCATATTTACGCAAGAACCTAGAATGTAACGTTCTTATTTATACGAGGCAAACGTAATTCTAGCTGGTGGTACGGAGGAGCGGCTACAACGCCGGGAAATCTCGCGTGTTGCAAGGGCATATTGAGAAAGCATGGGAACTTTCGGTTGCGCTGCGTTCTCGGCGGGCAAAAACGCGCAATGGTGTAGCCTTCCAAACGTTTTACTAGTCTTTAAGTTGCAGAAATACACACTCTAACTCCTAAACGGAGGATGTACATTTATCCTGACATTTCTTTTTGTTTGAAACCAATTATATGATGGTGCCGATTTTGTCGAGAGCAGGAAATTGCGGAGAAATTACGAAATTGTGTTTTGCTTAAAATAACCGCACCCTAAAGTGTGTGGGAAGGAAGAGGAAGCAAATGCGTACTATCTTCATGGTCGTCACACGCAAAGCATTGTGTTGACGAATGGTCTCTGCAGTGATGCCTTCAACTGCGACATCTGTTCTTATTTTTTAAGATGTTCTGGCGCC